>CAKAOH010038056.1:53486-73108 GCA_916701665.1 Sebastiscus tertius
CCTACACAGTTCTCCAACCATGCATTTCGTATGTATGCAGCTACATACTTCTGAGACATTATAGCTGGCCCTAACAAAAACAAACTAAATATATAAAAACTAAAACTAAACCTTTCTGAAAAACTGAAACTAAACAAGAACTAGCAAACACACTCTGAGAACTAACTAAAATGAAATCGAGGTAAAAATGAAAAAGAAATAAAACAAAAAAAAATTAAAATAATATAAAAGCTAGGGCTGTCAATCGACTAAAATATTTAATCGCAATTAATCGCATAATTGTCCATAGTTAATCACGATTATGGCCTTGACAGAATTTCCTTGCCAAAATGTAGCACAAGTTTGGAGCGTTATTTAACCTCCTTTGCGACAAGCTAGTATAACATGGATTCCTAGTTTTCTAGTTTGATATGATGCCAGTATCTTCACCCTAGCTTTAAAATTTGAGCCCAATACAACCTCTGAAATATCGTTAAAGAAATTAGTGGCGCTAAAACAAATGTGTTAACGAGTTATTATCGCGTTAACTTTGGCAGCCCTAATAAAAACTAATTTTTATAACGTTGCAGCATGAGGACTGTACCTTAAAATACTGATTCCCTTTATGCTTCACTGCAGCGGCCAAATCCAGCTTCTCAGGCAAGTCCATTTCCCAGGATTCTTTAGCCTTGTGGAAAACAGAACATGCCAGAAAGTGAGCAAACACTGGTTGTCATGTTTTAGGTAGTCAGCATGAAATCATCTACATAACTTTGGAGGACTTGTTGCTCAAAGTGTGCTTGAATTTATATGTATTAACCAAATATCTAATGTAGAATTGATTTCTTTAGACATATAAAGTAGAAAAGCAGGGCTCACCCTTTGAAAGTCTTTGAGGGTAACTTCGTATGTTATGTCTTTATCTGGTCCAATTTTGTACTCCGGTTTACCTTCGCTTCCAAAGCCATACCTGTTAAAAAAAAAAAAGAAAAAACATGACAGAGCATGAGCCTGTTGGTAATACAAGAAACAACTGTTAAACCACTTCTACGTATCAAACAGTCAAACTGAGTACAAAGATTGTATCAACTGTCAACAGTCAACTCAAGCCACTTGACATTTAAACTATAGTGATGGAAATCACACCTGTGACTAAATTAAATAAATGCTACTGGTAAAAACTCCCCACATCTAACACATGTCAAAATTCATACCATTCATATTGATATTCCAGGCACTTGCTCAAAATACAGTGATGTAAAAGGACACACTCTTTCATTGCTTATGTGAAGTTGGTCTCAATACTGCTCCCTTTATAACATATTATTTATTATGAATCTGTACAATGAGGATTTTCAGACAAAAGACACATTGTACTGTTTAATAAGAGGCTGATAGCTCTTAACTGCAAAAAAAAAAAAAAACATCTAGAAGTAGATCAAGGTGCATGTATGGCATTAAAGAAATGTCATACATGCAAAATAAACAAGATGTATGTTGAGATAATACAGTACAGTTTCTTGAAAGGCAAGATGTAGGAGTTACATTAGCAGATATGGATAGTTCTGACACTTAATTTACATGGATTTGTGAGGCATAATGCATTGATTATTTTCTGCTTGTATGTCTTTATTTTCTACTTTCTGTGTTAGTTTACTTCTTGTTGGCATCAACTCTCAGTATAAATAATTATTGTGCTATGAATTCCTAGTATTCAGTCACCAGCCACTACTTAGTATTGCTCTTGCCTGAGGGGTTAATGGGTGAGGTTGGTATGGGCGGGGTTAACGGACTTTTATTAGGTGGTTTGGGCAGTACAATGCGTTCTAGTTCTATTACTGGTATATTATTCGTCGGGCTTTATTTGGTCAAATGGAAATTTTTTGATAACTGGCACGGTTTTCACGAAATCGCAGTTTACGTTTTGTGAAATTTTCAGACCGTTTCAGATTTTATAATGGGTGTGTATTGTGTGGGTCGTTAAGGGCTAGAGCACGTGACATCATCGCTAGAGTGTGGGAAAGCTTTAAAATCTTTTGAAAATTGCTCTGTAGCCCACAATTTTCACTCCTCATAGATAATTTGTTCATCAAATTGTAGGTATTTTTGTGCCGGTCGCAGTCATGTAGCTATGGAATCAGTCGGGCTTACACATTTGGCGACACATGCCTGAATGTGACAGCAACTCCAGGCTCGGCTCCCATAGCGGCCCATATTAAATTTCACAGAATTTTTTGGATCAGAGAAAAAAGTTACTACTTTTCGAAACTGCCGCCGAGGTCACATTTTTGACACTACAGACCCAAATGTTTCACCATTTGTTCATCAGAGGCTCCTAACTGGTCTCATGAAAAATCGAAGCGATAGGAGTCACGGTTTCTGTCGTAGAAGCACTTTTATGACATGTACGTCTCTGGTTAACTCCTATTATAAACTCTCTGGGGATCTCTGAACAAGTCAACAGACCTAACATTTCTGAGGCTGCATGGCGCTGTGTGTGCGTTCGTGCGTGTGTGTTAATCTCCCGACAGAGGGCGCAGAGGACAGAAGCTGCGCGCAGTTTAAATGACACCAATAGGTTACTGTGTGTGTCATCTAGCATAGTTTTTATAGCATAATTAACTTGAGTTTTGAACTACTGTTTCCCGCCAGTAGGTGGCTAACCACGTGGGGTCTCTCCTTTAGCCACAGAGCAGTGTTAATGTAAATGTATATTGTTTTGATTTCAAATGTAAACTCACTTTCATTGGGCAGATTATGAACCAATGTGTAACCTGTTGCTAGGGTTCAGGGGGGCCGAAGCAATCAACCTGACGAATCTGATGACATATCTCCAATTAAAGAGACAGAGTCGCCATAGTTTTACGTAGAAAAATGATTAAACGTTTAAACGGGTCACGAGACTTGGGACTTTGTTGGGCCTATCATCCCCCTTCTTATAACCTTACCATGGCCCTCAGACCCCCCCCCGCCCCCCTCGGCACCAGGCACACTGGTCAAAATTTCTTGCAAAGTTTTCTAGTTACTTTTGTAATTATACCTTATTACTGTCTCATATTAACTTTCTTCAACTTTTGGATGAGTGACTTCTCATTCAGGTGTTGACGACCCAACTCGCTCTTCAAGATTGATGGATTTTAAGCTCTCTAGGTCTGACCCGGGACAGCGCCGATGCCGCACTACTGTACACGCACGCACCTCTACACACAACAAACAGCGATATCCGTCTGACAATGACTAATAATAATTAATGTTGAACATGAATAATTAATAATGTTGGGGGATAATTCCCCATTTCATGGGCTATTTGGGGATTTATACATTATTATTACATACTTAAATATAAAAAAAAAAAAAAAAGTTGAAATGAGGCATTCAAATACTGATTTGGAGGTCAAATACCACGACAACGAGCATTCGTTATCCCTGGTATAATATGTATTACTTATACATTATATAATAATATAATTTAATATAGTATGTTGTAGAATTATTGTAGGATTGTTGAAGACTACATTACTTCTGACTCCGACCACAAATGTACAAAATAGATACTATTAATAGTAGCAGTAACAGCATTGTTGAAAGACTCGATCTTTGTACATTTAGGGATTTTTCTGGTTAGGGTATCTGTCTTCAAAACCCCACATCAGAGAAAGAAAAAATGCATATTAAAATTGTAAAAATGAATAGAATCACCATCTGACAGAACTCCTACATTAAGTACAATGAAATAAATGGTTCCTGGGGACACAATTGTATTTTGGCTCAACAGGTGTAATGAAGGACCGCAGCATGAACATCTAGCAGAGATAATTACCAAAGCAATCCCACATAAAGACTGCCTCACTGCGACTGCATTGAGAGAGCAGTTTTTTTAAAGGGGATATATCATGAAAAACTCCCTTTTTCAGTGCTTGTGCACTTACATCTACCAACCCACAAACTGTGAAATAACACAACGCAGTCAGTATTTTTGTGGGCTGCCTCGATCAGAAAACGTATGATTCAACAAGCCATTCAGATTTGGCTCCCCATCCTATGTCACATGCAGGCTTGTTAGAATATATCACCCACAGCTTGAGAACTACCTTTGTAAAGGTGCACCATTCTTTTCTTGCAAGCCAATCAGAGCAAAATGGGAGGGGGTTTTAAAGAGACAGGCACTAAAACCTTTTCAGACAGAGGGTGAATACAGGTATATTCAGACAGACAGTATGAGGAAAATAAAGTGTTTTTTGAACATTAAAGTATGTAAACATGATCTAATAGAAACCCAAAATACAAGTATGAACCTGAAAATGAGCATTATACGTCCCCTTTAAGGTTTTTCAGTAACTTACTTTGGCTTTAAGTAAAGTAGACAGCACTCTCCCTTCTGCATCTTGTCCATGGCTCGGTCCACTCCGAGAGGAACGCCTTTATCTTCAGCCTCACCGACAATGAAGCTGATGTCCCTGCAGTCAAACAGCCGTCCACCACACCTTCCCTCCAGGTGCACTGTGGGTCACACGACAGAAAAATCAGGACACAATTTAACCTCTGATGTAACTGTTTAATGTACTGGTTATTTGGCATAATATCAGTAACTATCCATGAAGAAAAGACTGTCCTTACCTTCAACGTTTGCTCCATCGTTGGGATTAGTGTAACCGTCACCTTTCACCTTTATTCTTCTTACGACGCCGGAATCGTCTGTGAGAATCTCTCCTTCAAACTTGAGCAGCTCCATCTGTTGTGTCATAAACGTTTACTCAATCATTGTTCTACACGAATAGCGATATGAGGCAAAGACAAAAAAATTACAGCTCTGCAGAACTCGGTGTGTGGTGTCGGAGTAGGTGTGGGAGGAGAAAAGCAAATTCATCACAAAAACAAGTAGGAGTCATCACATCAAGTCATGGAGATAAAAAAAGAAGAATGATAAATAATGACTATTGGAGAAACAGCACAGGTAGTCAGACATAAAGTGTACGTATACTGTACACAATCATCTATTAGGACAAAACAAGCTTAGATAAATAGCCCCCTCACATCCAGTCCCCCCTCTATATATACAGTATATATATATATAAATGAATAATCTGAATACTGAAGTTAACATTGAACACCTGATTATAAAACTTGTGGTAACATCTGACACAGTTGGATTAGATCAGGAGCATTGACAAAAGAAAACTTCTGGGGGGTAGAACATTTCAATAACAAAGATGTGCCCCGTGGGGGGTAACGTGTAAAGCAGAGCAGTTGGCTAAATCTCTTTAGATACTTCCCAGAACTGAATTAGAATTGTCATTGATTATAGAAGACAGAGAAAGCTTGAATTGTATCCCCACTGAGCTCCAAACAGACTGAACTGCTCTAACTGTTTGACTGAAAGGGGATTAAAATAGACAAACCAGTTAATTTTATGACCACAGAGCTCCATCTACAGGGACTGACACATGCTCCTAAATTATCAGGGTGCCTCAGTGTGATGCAGAAGGAATGCACGGCACAAATGGCGACACTGACGTGGCACACCTACCTCAAACACTACTGAAGCGTTGGGAGGAATTTTGTCGGGATTTCCAGCAGATCCGTAAGCGTACTCGGGTTTACACAGCAACGTGCACACCTCACCCCTCTGCATGGACAACACACCGATATCCCAGGCTTTGAGGACTTGTCCTGTGAGTGGGTGAAGTAAATAATAAAACTATAAGAGAAGCTTCTGGTTTATAAAGCGGGTTTAAAGATTATGTAATAATTTAAATTAAAATGATAAGAATGTAAAGGAATAGTTTGACATTTCGGGGAATGCGCTTATTCACATACGTGCCCAGAGTTCGATGAGAAGACTGACGATACCAGTGTCATATGATCGTTTAACGCCACTAATTTCTTTAACACATTAACGCAATTGATCTTTCGGAGGTTGTAGCGGGCTTAATTTTAACGCCAGAGTGAAGATCATATGAAACTAGAAAAAAACTAATGAATCCATTGGTACCAACCATGTCATACTAGCTTGTCATGAAGGAGGCTAAATAACACTCCAAACTTGCGCTAAATTTTGGCGAGGAAAAACCGGTATGGCCGTTTTCAAAGGGGTCCCTTGACCTTTGACCTTAAGACATGTGAATGTAAATGGGTTCTATGGGTACCCACGAGTCTCCTCTTTACAGACATGCCCACTTTATCATAATCACATGCAGTTTGGGGCAAGTCATAGTCAAGTCAGCACACTGACAGCTGTTGTTGCCTGTTGGGCTGCAGTTTGCCATGTTATAATTTGAGCATATTTGTTATGCTAAATGCAATACCTGTGAGGGTTTCTGGACAATATCTGTCATTGTTTTGTGTTGTCAATTGATTTCCAATAATAAATATATACATACATTAGCATAAAGCAGCATATTTGCCCACTCCCATGTTGATAAGAGTATTAAATACTTGACAAATCTCCCTTTAAGAACATTTTGAACAGATTAAAAATGTGATTAATTTGCGATGAATCGCGATCAAATATTTTAATTGATTTACAGCCCTAGTTGCTTTTACTCTTTGTTCTGTATGGTTTAAACAAACAAGATATAACAAGTTAACGGGTGAGCTTTAGAAGTGGTGGTAGGTGGAAAGAGGTGTCAGTCGTCTCATCTGACTCTCAGTAAGTAGGCGTACTTTCCGAAACATCAAACTAAGAGACAACACTAAGGCACCTTCAGGTATGACAGTAATGCATGAAGTCGCCTACCTTTGCCCACATTGAAGCAAAAAGATTCTTTGCGATCCCGACTGCAGTCAAACTTCTTCCCAGTGAGCAGCCTCCCAGTGTAGTGGACGGTCACTCTGTCCCCAATCATCGGCCACTCTCCATCGAGCCCCGGACGCTTCACAACCTGCAGAGAGAAAGACCAGCTTCCAGTTCAACTGAGAAACCTTTTTAACAGAGAATATAGAGGAGAAAATCATGACCATGCCATATGATGGAACAATGAGTCCTACTTGTGCCTGAACACCTACAATTAAACATCAAAGTTCAAAACAATGACAATAAATACCTTGATAACTCCTTGGTCTTTACTAGGTGTTACATCAACGCCCTTTGCAGCAAACACGGCCGTGGCTGGATGGCCCTCCATAGTCAGATCCTGATCAGTGGTCATTTTAGCGTGTGGGCATCACACGGTAACACTGTAAACATTATGAGAACACAAGCCTACGTGTTAGCTATCGGAGCACCATAAATAACATGTCTCATGTTTTCACTTTGGGACAGACTCGCAATCAGGAAAATGAGCGCATGAAATAAATCTAATTTGTGGAGCCAGACTGGAAAATCACAGTCGCTGACAAAAATATCAATGCAAGATCTCAATAATCCACCCCGTGAATATGACTTTCTCCTCCACATTATATAACTTGTAGCTATTTAGGGATACATGTTCTAAATCCATGTACTGTACTGGAGATATATTTACAGTTTTATTGCAAAAGCCGCTGTAACATTGATCCCAACTGTATGAGGAACATTAGTTTGCACTGCAGTTGTGATATCACTACCTTGTCTGATCCCCTACAGATGAAGTAATTACATAAATATAATATTAAAGGCGGCAGCGTGTTGCTTGCTTCAGTCATTTTATTTTGTAACACGAGCTGCACTCGCCAAAGAACAGCATGTTCAAGACTATTAGCTTATGGCCCTCTGTGCTCTTTGTCAACCTATAAATGACATCCACATATTTTATGGACACCAAAATTAAATTTGCAGCACAGCAGAACCTCATTTAGATATTTTCACTGTTCATTTTGCAGTGAGTGTTTCAACATTAGTCTTTTTTTTCTGAAAGCCTCGTATGTGCAGGAACAGTGTGGGCTCGACTACGCTCATACACTGTACTGATAAAGCTGCGCCTTTACAAATACAGTCATGTAATTTCTCTCAGTGTTTGTGATGAGGCAGGTTAACATCTTGAATTTGATCATGACTCTCCAACTCAGAGGTGATGCACTGATATTATATCTTATCAGAATATGAGGCTACATGCCGTCCGGTTTTCTCTGGTCATGTTTTGATACAGCTCAAATGTTGTCTCCTTAAACAGTAATTGACCTCTACCTGCATGACCATCATATCCACATAACTACTGATCCCCTCCAGATTTTTTGTAGCATCAATTCTCATCCCAAATATTATGCAGTATATTGTCTCCTTATTGATTTATAAGTATTCTGTCAAAAGAATTTTTTGGTATTTTGTTTTCTTGCACTTTTTGTATTTCCTAGCAACATACATTATTATCAAACAAATCAGACAACTAATTCAATTTTCTTTCTTTTCTTTCTTTTCAAAACAATGCCAAAATAAAACAATTTCAAACATTGTTGTACTGAAATATATAAATGGTCAGACCTGACATTTGATAATAGCTTTTTCAATACTTAGTACAGACACATTGTTTGAAAAATCAAAATTTTCCGATATAGTGTCAATATGATACTTGAGGTTTCGGTAGCAATACCAAAATGGAAACTTTTTGGTGTCCTACGTTGAGACAGGAGAGGGCATTATAACAATGTATATTGTCAAAACAATATAAAAATGTCTATTGTATATATTTTTCTATATCGTTTCTATCGTGATATAGGCTAGGCCTATAATTATTAATTTTTTCTTTATAATTTCACTTAAAACATATGTCCATTTTGCACTCAAGTTCCTAAAATGAGAAAATATTGAGTACTTTTCATTTGTCAAGTATTTAATTCACACAGGAGTGTACAAAAGCAGGCTTTGCCATGTTTTTTTTTTCATATAGACTATTCATTTATTGAATTACCAGAAAATATATTGTGACCGAGATATGAAATTACCTATATTGTGAGAGAAGATTTTAGCCATATCATCCAGTCCTACTTAAGGTAAAACCTTGAACCTGTTCAGTTCAAGAACAACACTTTTAGAGTAAGTACACAAGATTATGAATCTGATAGGACATTTTATATGCGATTCTATGGAAATAATTCTGTACCAAAAATGTTTAGCTGGGGAACTGCTCTAAATTAAAAAGGTCTAAAGTTGGCAAAGTATTAATTAAAGTTAAGCACTCTCTGGTCGAAGAATAAGTAACCAAGATGACTAATCTGAGCAGACATTCGATGCTCGGTGCTATGGAAACATTCTGCTGGTACCAAAAAAAGATTTGATACCCAGTCCTTACAGATAGATGGAAAGCCAGATAGCTAGATAGATAACTGCAGTCTCACAAAGAGATACGAGAGCAATAAAACTGTAATGACCTGTTGGTGTTACAGTTGCTAATTGTTGCCTCTGTCTTGTCACAGGAGCAATCACTGTCAACAGGCTCTGTTATTTAATACATATGGCTGAAGGCATTTTTCAGTCTGCTCTAGCAGAATAATCTTGACATTGTCTGAAGACAATGAAAGAGCCAGTTAGCTATGTTAAGCATGCTGCCAAACACTATTTGGTGATTATTATCACATGCGACAGCTGAGACGTTAACACATGCTCCAATAGCATCAGCTGATGGGACTGTGCCAGGATGTTACTAACGTTAGGCCAGAGTTGTGAAGTAACGATTACAAATGAAAATGATGAGAAAACGGACGTTAACCTGACCAACAAGTGTTTTCTGTTTGTCAAACACTCCCAACACAACTTTCACTTTTACTTTATTATATTTAAAAGTGCAACATTTCACGCCCAAATCGGCTATTCATCAGGTAGAGATGTATAAAGCCAATATGGGCCTGAAAATTTCTAAATGTAATTAAAGTTAAAACAAGTTTCTGGACAAGAAAGACGGAGAATGTGTTTTGCACACTGACTAACAAGTGTAAACTAAGAAAAATGTATACTGTAAATTGCAAGAAAAATGATGCAAGTTCTTTCTTAAATTGTTGGTTGTATGCTGGTGAGCCACCAAGGGAAATATATAAATGTAGACAATCTCACTAAGAACTATACAAATAAAGACAATCTCACTGATGAGTCAAAAGTCTTGCTTGAAAACTTTCATCACATCCCACCTTACTGTAACGCTCCCTGCACTGGACATCATGTAACATTAGGACACGGTAGTGTAGATTTCCTCTATTCTGCTGAAGCAAGCAACATGCGTAATCTTATTTAACTTGTCAATCTGAGTAAAATCCTATTCATATTTACAGTAAAGCCTAAAGACTAAAGTGCTATGAGGGATAGGTTATGCATGGTGCTGATCAGACGGCCGTCTTGCCACTTAACCACAGAGATGACTTAGGGTTAAAAAGGAACGGCAGCTCTCATTCCCTGCATCTCGATTTTTCCACCAGTTGTCCTGGCTTCAACATCCCAGATGCCGTTGATGACCATGTGCAAATATTAGGATATTCTGCCGTGGTGACTAAGTTCTTAAAGAGCCTGTAAGCATGAAACTGAAGCAACAGAGCTTATTGGCCTGAAATGTATCAACTTGGCAATAAACTCATTGCGTTGAATCTTGATTAAGAAATAGATGTGAACTCATTGTCCTAGTGTGAGGAGCACAATCTTAGGAACAGCAACAGCCCAAGCCATGGCGTACCCATGCTCCTCGACCCACGGGGTAAAACCATAAACATCTCTCGTACTGACGTCCGCTCAATTTATTCTGCTACTTCAATTGTGTGTCACTCTCAAAGATCAAGTGTCGTCCACTGAACTCTTCAACACAAGCGCGGCACAAAATGTCCATCTCTTATGCGGCGACACCTCGTCTTGTGTCTTTTAAATTTCATGGATTTCATTTAAGATGTAACTCGTTGTACGTGCATGAGTTTGTGCGTGTGTGTGTGTGTGTATGTATGTGTGTCTGAACACAATGTTCCTTCTATTCACTGTTCCCCCGCTGGCAAAGCCTGATGGTGCTCACCAATCTGAGACCCCCTCACGTACAACCCAGCTTCAATTTTTGACTGAAAATAAGCAGATCTTGATTATTCAAATGGACCATTTACATTAACACATGATTCAATTTAAATAAAGCAAGTGGAGTGATAGCGTGATGAATTACTATTATTGATAAACTCCCATAACTAAAACGCATTCATAGCATCAATTTTATCATTTCACTTTTTTGCTTTTCCTGTATGAAAGAATTAATTATTAAACACTGAACAGGGAATCCAACTGCAAATAGTTACAACACAGATAAAATGGCATGTAGGCTACATGTATCTAAACTCAGATACCCTGCGGAGGAATGCAGGAAAAGAACACAATGAGGCAAAGACCACATCCACAGACGCACACGGTGTATCTGTACATTGTGTCTCACATCCGTACTCTGCTGCTGATTCATAAGTGAACATGTGAGTACACACTGTGCATGACGGACCCATAGGCTGACGTCCTGAGGCACAGCGTTGTCTGGCACAGGGGGATTATTTCTTAACCTGACAAAAGACATCACAGGGAGTTACAAAAGATGAATAGCTGCTTTAATAGACATCACTTTTTTGGGCAATACTGCTACAGCGGCGTATGTACTTTTAATGTGAACTTTACTGTATTCACAAGGCAAACATAAAGAAATGGTCACCCTTTAGTTAAATATGTCAGTGTATTTGAACAAGAAGCTGTTTATATTCATTAAATATCTGCCTAAGGCAGTGTGATTCATCTCTGGGACTTTGTCTCAACCCGTGTCCATGTCAGCAGGCCAACTCTGCTTCAATCTCACACACACACACACACACACCTATACATCTAAATACTACATAAAATGTCATGTATGATAACACCCATATATTTAAAGTTATTCAAGGGTTACCATTATGTCCTGTAAATGTACAATGTGGGCTAAAAAACGGGTAAGAGTCAGCACCGAAATGAACTACAGTTACCGATTCTCAGAAAACAGTGTTACAACCTGTACTTTATGAGATACACCTAAGCCTAAAGGGATTCTGGATGTAAACTGTTGTCCTCATCCGCCTCCACTGGGAACCACAGCCAAGTGACACACACACACACACACACACACACACACACACACACACACACACACACACACACACACCTATAAACACACACACAGGGAGTCTTATCAGCCCTTATTTTCCAGAGCACACTGGGAAGCTGTAACCTCAAATGCCCCCACACGTGTGACAAATTCAACATCTACCCTATGATCCTCTTATAATCAGACAACCTTTAACTGGACACAAACAAATAAATAATTAACATTTTTGCTATGGACTTGATGTTTTTATGATGTATAACAAGTGTCCCTTTAAACTCAGCAAGGCATTAACAGAAAGCAGTGTGTAATTAAGTCATTAGTTAAATGGTTTAGCAGCAGAATAGAGGGAATATAGTAGAAGACTCACATTTCCTTGCGCTCCTTTTTTTTTAGTTTCTTCCCAGAAACGGCCGGCGACGCGCTGAAATTTCAGTCGGTAGATGATTTTTTTTTGTTAACCGCGTCTTTTTTCCTCCTTATTCAAGCCCGCCCTCTCATCTCACATCCAGGGTACTAAATGTCCTGCCCATGTGGTTCTTATGTCGCGCTGTTCCTGTTCCTGTGATCCTTTTATTATCCCTCTTTTCCTCTAGTAGTGCCGGGTGAAGTAGCCACATGGAGCTCAGACTTCAAAATGACAGTGGTGGAGGCAGAGAGGAGAGAGGAGAAGAGAGAGAGAGCGAGAGAGAGAGAGAGAGAGGACAGAATAGAGGAGTAGAGTTGTGGGAGGGCGTTTAGTGTAAAAATTAAGGGGCAGGTCTTTGGAAAGCAGCCACAAAGTAACACAATGTTCCGGCTGTACTGTAGCTGTACCGCTGCTGACGAGAACACTGTGTTCCAATAGACACCCTGACCTGTAACCCGTTCCGTGCCGAGCCAGGCCGGGAACAGCCTGTACCGCAGCAGGCTGTCCTCTCTCTCTGCTCAGCTGACAACACATATCATCAACACTCACTCACTGCTGTGTGAGAGCCGAGCCCTGTAGACACACAGACACACAGACAGACGCACAACACGCTGCCCGATAAGACGCGCGGTGAGACGGATTACTGTTTCTCTAAGAGACGGTAAAAAAAACCCGCCTTTTTATTTTTATTTACTGGGGGATTTTTTTTTTTTACGCAATATAAACGTTTTTTTCATAACTTATTTGAAAGGTAGGGATCTCGACAAATGTATAATAATAAATGTGTGTTTTTTTATTTGCCTCCTGTCCTGTCTGTCTGGTGGTAATTTTCCTTTTATTGTGATTTGTTTTACTGGGTGATGATTTGTCAACTGTGGTGTTTACATTACTGCGGTGTTTACAGTGGTGTAAACATCATCACATCTTTTATGTAGAAGTGTAGCAACACTATGATAAAAAGAAAATACCACAAATAGTATATAAATCATCATTTTCGACCAAATTAAAATAGGCTAAATAAACTTAAAATACATTTGGGGATTTAAAAGTAAAAGTAGGTTACACTCACCATGAAGGATGGGTATTTAAATAAGGAGGCTAATTAACATTTTCCAAAATAATAGGTAGTATATGTGTGTGAAATGAAACTTATAAAACTGGCTCAGGTATAATTTGGGGAAGTTTAATGCAGCATATATTATGAGCTATTGTTTTAGGTTACTCACCATGAAGGATGGTTCTTTAAATAAGGAGGCTAATTAACATTTTTCCAAAATAATGGTATAATACGTAGTATATGTGTGAAATGAAACTCATAAACTGGTTCAGGTATAATTTGGGGAAGTTTAATGTATCATATATTATGAGCTATTGTTTTGCAAGTCAAATATTAATCTGCAAAGAAAATAGGCTACAGCTATTTTGCAGTAAAATATACAATCTTTCTTTTCTGAAATGTAGTAGAGTAAAAAAATAAGTAGCCCAGTACTCAAAAAACTGTGTCTTATGTTTAATTTCCTACCTTACTTGTATTGTTGACTAAAATACAAGTGGTAAAAGTATTAGATCAAACAGTGAAATACAAAGTAGGCTATTGAAAGTAAAAGTAGACCTACTTACTGCATAGTATTAAAGTGTTGAATTACAATTAAAGTAATAAAAAATACCTAAATCTGTTTTGCAGTAGGTTAAGTCAAAACTGTAACTGAAGTAAAGATAGTTACTATGGCCTAATTTTCATCTTTATATCCTAAAATGAAATAAGCTATTTCTGGATGATGGGCTATATAGTTTTGTATCAATGTTCATCAGTTTTAATTTAGCAGTTACGTTAATTTTAATTTAGCAGCTCCACATCTCATTCATCTGGTGACCACCAACAGGGTTTTGATCTACAGATATAAACACTCATTCATTGCAGAGACAGACAGAGTGATAAATAGACACAGAGACAGCTCTGTGTATTATGATATTAATACTGACATCATGACCACATATGCAAGCAAGCAATGGTGCCAGATGGTAGACATGTAGTGCAATTTATATGCATTTCATTATCACAATGAAAGTGAACGTCTCAATTGTTCATTTTCTTTTTCTTTAGAATAGCATTTTCACACCATCTCAAATCACTTATATTAATATTAACACTATTAGAATCAGTGTTAATCCATTAAATAGTCTGATCAAAGTCTTTGTTATCTGAGGTGTGATGCTAAGTGATAAAATGAGAGGTTTCATGTTATGAAGTAAAATTGGCACGTAATATGAAACCTTATAATGTTATGATAATACTGTATAATAATAATGTTTAAAGTGTCAAAGTTAAAGTAACTCCAGTTACCCAGCGATGACAAACACTAACTAACTATAACATCCATATCAGTTGATGCTAATTTCCATAATATGTTAGCGCACCTAGCTAAAGTAGCATTAATTTAAGCTAGCTTTACATTGCTGATGGTTACTGTTCCTAAACCCAACACATGGCATCAGCTTATTGTTTAGCATATCAGACCCATATTGTAAATTTCACATTTTATATTAATGTTAAACAACTTTAATTTAGACATAAAGCATAAAACCATAGTTGATGTGAGATCAGTAAGCTAACATTAGCTTGGCTGTTGGTCGATGATTAGCTCGCTAATATTAGCTCTTCTTCAGCCTGATGAAACAAACGTTGTGTAAAGATGTAACTTAAACTATATGTTGATAAGGTAGCAAAGTGAGAAATAAAGAGCTTAAAGTACATTTGCTATGAGAGTAGGATTTACCTGTGACCTGTTTGCTGTGTGGTCTCTGTCAAAGTGAAACTATAACTTAAAGTAGGCTAATAAAGCTGGTCCAGGTGTTGTTTATTAGACTATGTCTTGTCATGTATAATAGGCTACTTTGTGTTTTATGAGCTCTTGTATTGCAAGTCAAAGCTTAATCTACAAAGAAAATAGTAGGCTTCAACTGTTTTGCAATATTTTTTTTCTGAAATGTAGTAGAGTAAAAAATAAGTACAAGTACTCAAAAAACTGTAACTTCACATATAGCCTATGTTAAATTTCCTACATTATATTGTTCACTAATAAACAAGTGATAACATGTAGGATTTCATTTTATTCAAACTGGCCAAAATGCATTAGGAAACCTTAAAGGTCCCATATTGTGCTCATTTTCAGGTTCCTACTATTTTGTGTTTCTACTAGAACATGTTTACATGCTGTAACGTTAAAAAAAACTTTATTTTCCTCATACTATCTGCCTGAATTTACCTGCATTTACCCCTCTGTCTGAAATGCTCCGTTTTAGCTCATTTCAACAGAATTGCAATGGAATTGTGTTGCTAGGCAACAGCTTGAGTCCATGTTTACTTCCTGTCAGCTGATGTTATTTAAATACACTGCAACCAATAAACTGGGACCCATTTAAAATGTTTATGTTTAAAACTGTGAAATGGTCTAAATATTGTATATTTGTGACATCACAAATGCACAATTTCTGATACGGGCTGTGTGTATTTCTCCGTATATTGAGCATTTTAATAGTTTACCAGTATTTATATAGCACTTGATCCTTCTTTATGATATAAAAGACATGAAAATGTCCCTTTTTACAATATGGAACCTTTAAATGTTATTTCTGTAACTGCATCTGTAACTCTGCTGAAGTCAATCAGCGATGCCAGAAACATCAATACCAGTTGATGACGTTAGCCGTTAGCTAATTTCCACAATATGTTAACGCACCTAAGCTAAAGTAGCTAATTTAAGTTAGCGTTAAAAAAAAAAAAAAAAGATAGCTACATTATATTGCTCAGAGTTACTGTTCCTGAACCCAATACGTGACTATTTAGTATATAGTCACCTGGTCCAGGTGTTGTTAGCTGTAGGCTAATTAGTCTATTTCTTGTAATGTATATTACTTTATGTTTTATGAGCTCTTGTTTTGCATGGCAAATCTTTATCTGCAAAGAAAATAGTAGGCTAGAGCTGTTTTGTAGTAAAATAATACACTTTTTCTGTAATGTAGTAGAGTAAAAAATAGGTAGCAAAGTACTCAAAAACTGTAACTTGACATATAGCCTATGTTTAAATTCCTGCCTTACTTATATTGTTGACTAACAAACAAGTGATAAAAGTATTAGACCAAAGAATGAAATACAAAGTTGGCTATTGAAAGTAAAAGTAGACCTATAATAGTGTTAAATTACAAGTTAAAGTCATAAACCTTGTTCAGGTGTATTTATGTGTGTGGCTACAGCAGGTGTGAGGTAGGTCCGGGCAATAATCACGATATAGGCCATTTCATATCTTCATAAGTCTATATGAAATAACCACATGGTAACGTCTATTTCTGTATACTCCTGTGGGAATTAAATACTTGACAAATGCACAAAAGTAGAGAAATTTCTCATTTTAAAAACTTGAGTGCAATTATAGAGAAAAAATAAATAAATAAATGTAGACCTAACCGATATCACAATAGAAACAATATAGAAAAAATATGTACATTTTTATATTGTTTTGAAGATATATATTATCATATTGCCCAGCCCTAGTTTGGGGTATATCTTAAAATCACCTACTATGACCTGCAGGTCGTTGACTCAACCATGTGATTCTCTGATCAACACACCTTGGACCGGAGAGTTGTCAATACATGCCAGTATAGTTAACACATGGAGTAAATAACTCAAAAAGACAAAGGAGGCATAGAGGAAGACATAAGCAATTGTGGAACAGAACAGAGTAGATTTGGGAGTTATTGTCTCAAAAATAACCTGCATGTGCATTGATGAAATCCTGTTTTCAATGAGTCCTGTCAGTACACTGAGATATACAGTATTACACTAAAAATGTGAATTAAATCTGTTTATTTGTGTTTAAATAAAGAACATGAGATGTTTAAAAATGAAAAATCATGCTAAGAAAATCTCTTTGATGGAGTCAGGCTTTCCCCGAAGCCAGATGTATACATCGGGGGAGGTGCAGGAGCAGCCGAACCTCCCATAAAAGTCATAAAAGATTTTTATGGCTTTGCCTTCGTGCTTTTGTGGTCTGAGGATACTGCCATATTATTATGTGCGCATAGGATGTTTGCAATGCAGCATGTTTTATGGCTGCTGCTTCTATTTATATTCAGCATATTTTTGCATTAAAATGTTGAAAAAACTTGTGGCATAAACTCTTACTGTGAGTTTATCTTCCTTATTGCTGTAACTGAGTGGCTCAGATAGTTAAGGCCTATTGCAGGTTTCTGGTGGGTGAATGCTGCATTCAGAGGTGGTGAGGACACTGTCTGACCACGCTGCTGCTGGCAGACAGCCACGCAGCTATTGAAGGGAACATGACGATCCTGTTAATAATAAAGGTGACATAACACAGGTGACCCTGATTGTGCAAACCCACAGGGATGTTATCAACCGGCTGAGTAATCTTCTGAGCGATCACTTATTGGAAGAAAGCAGGTTTCACACACATATTAAAACATTTTATTCACACTAAAAGAGAAAATAGTACAGAAAAAGACCATAATCTTCCCTCAGCATGCACCACCACCACCCACTTGAAGCTATTAACAATAAATACATATTTTAAAAAAGTCATCGAGGCTCTAGCTCAGGCAGAGAGTTGTTTGTTTTCTCAAACCTTCGTCTGTGCTGCGGTGTCCTGGTAGCTTTGTTGGCACTTCCTCCCGTCTTGTGTGTGTAAGTGGAGGTCAAAAATGAACTCAGCTGACCTGAGCTGAACTGAAATGCATGAATACACTTCTAAATTGACACACAGCCTGAGATGTTGTCTTCCTTCCTGAAACATCATGAACATCTTGTTTCTGTTGTGGTGGACGCAGCAATCTGGCAGCAAACAGGAAAATTAGATGCTTAAAGATAAAATCAACAGAGTTCAAGTTCAAGCGTCTTTCTTTTTTTTTTAAATAAACTAACAATCAGGATGTATTCTTGATGATTGGCTTACACATTTACTAAATATTGTATGAAGTACTAAAATCTGACAGGCGGTTGCAGGAATACGTCTTTCTGAATGAGTGTCTTGGTGTAACCAGAAGCACGCGGGGTGAGTTCATTTAGGGATACAGGCTGCACAGTCATCAGGAAGTGAAACAGAACAGAATGTGCTGTACTAATCTGATTGAAAAACACTGCCCTGAGTGGAGGCATGAAAAAAAACATCATCCAAACAGCTAAAAGGAGAATCCTATGGCAGCAGGGGGATATATACAGAGACAACAAACTGAGCTTAACTCTTCATTTGGTGATATAAAAGACAACTGGTGAGGATAAGGTTAGAAAAGCAGCCATTCACACAAACATGCACACTGTGACTAAAATAAAGCTGGGCAACATAATGCTCTTTGTTTGTGTTCTAGGCATCCGTGTTACGTACATGGGAGTAATCTCCTGAGTGATCCCTTTTATCCCTGAACTTTTTCCCCCTGAAGCAAGAGTCCTTTACTGCTGTGTCTGCCAAGGACCCTGAATAAATGATTCCTCCTCGCCGCCGCCGCCGATGAAGAGAAACACAGTGGAACAGTGACTAACAGGACAGATCTATTTTCATTTCAATTTAAATGACTATATGTAATTCTTGACAAGATTTGGTGCTCATTTTATGTCCTTAGATAATCAATTTACTACAAACATAAAGTTGTCAATGGTGACAGTAAGTATAATATAAGTAAATATATTACTTAAGTTAAAGTCGCAATACAAACATGTAAAAAATACTGCAATGCAAGTAAAAGTCACATATTTAAAATCCCAAAGGAAAAGTACAAAAGTATTAAGCACTCAAAGTATTATAAAATGTTTTTAAAGTAAAGTAAAAGTATTTATTATGCGAGCAGAATAGCTCCCTTCAGTTTTACAGTACATCATTATGGTCGTATTGGATTAAGAACCATTTTAATGTTGTAACTGAGGTGGAGCTAATTTCAAACTTAAATATATACTGTTTAATCTATAACAATGCATTGCATCTAATAAGTTAATCATCAGTTATAGTTTTCAGATAAATGCAGTGGAGTAAATATCTCCCTCTGAAATGTAGTAAAGTAGAGATATACAGTAAGTGGCAGAAAATTGGAGTATTCAAGTAAAGTAAAAGTACCTTAAAATTGTATTACACACTTGAGTGAGTGTACTTATATTTCACTGACTGTGGCCGAGCCACATATATATGCAAACATTTGGAAAGGTCAAAAGTTTATAGCAAGGGAGTGGGGGTGGGGGG
>CAKAOH010038056.1:73128-85748 GCA_916701665.1 Sebastiscus tertius
CCCCCCCCCTGACCTGTATTCATTTATAAATATAATTTAGATCTAATTTTTCCCCTCACTATTGTGGGAGTTTGGTTATTTAGTAGCCTCTGAACCAGATTACTCCCATGCATGATGGGAACACAGTAAGATTAAAAGTTAAGACTTCCAGATATTTGGGTCTTTTTGTTTTGTCATTTTTTCAGTTTAAACTCTGGTCCTAAATAAACATTATTATTATTAAGAAACTTAACCCTAATGGTCTGTTTGGAGATCCCCTTTAACAACTCAGAAAACATTCTTACCAATGTTTCATCAGCTCATGACTGTTACTAATTTTATCAGAACAGCTTCTACTGAACTGATGACGTATTTCAAAAGTAATGCAATACAGAAAAAGACACGTTATTTCTGTTTGAGATCTCAGCTGCAATAATATGGTCAAATCAGTATAATCCTCAGCATAATGCAATACATTTCAACAGCACCACAAACAGCATCCTCCTAAATGATCAGTATATTAATCTTTCTTTTTCTTATTCTTATTATAATCTTCATGAAGGTAGGATTTATTGCGTGATTCTTGTTTTAGCTAGGTGTACTGTACCTAATAAATGGGCAACTGAGTGTCATGTTGACCCTATATGACACATAGGCGCTCAAGCATGACATGTTTCCTTATTTGGTGTGATAACAATACTTTATGTTCCTTTCCGCATTTTGTCACCTTCATCAGATGTGTAAACACAGTTCACACAAAGGGCACGGTCACCACTTCAATAATTTTCTACATACTGCAGATTAATGAAATATCTGAGGAAAGAAAATTGATTTTGAAATTGTTATTATTATTATTATTATTATTATTATTATTATTTTACACATGCAGCATGCAGTGGGGTTTGCAAGACCCCAACCAATGAGGAAGTGAAGCCAACGTCACCAAACCACAACGGGTAACTCGAAAATGAAAGAATTATTTCACTAAGCCTGCATGCGCTAATGAGTGTTATTATTCTTCATTAAAATATCTGGCATCACTTACAGGGAAGTAGTACAAAACAATTCCATATCAATCTGTCATGCCAGACAATTATTAATCCAAGCTTGAGAATGTGTGTCAGTGTGAGTGACGGCTTGATAGCTAATTTGACTGCTCACAATGGTAGTTAGAGGCCTAGCCAAACATATTAGAGAGTGACACTGTAAAATTACTACAAACAAGGAACGCCTTGGTAAACGAGTGGTTACAAGATGCCATATAACCGCAACGCCCCATGTTGGAGTCTGGCCTTCGTTGGGACTTTGTTGAATGCCGTAAGCCTCTCTCTCTTCCAGATTTCTTCACTGTCCTCTGTCAAATAAAGACAATAATGTCCAAAAAATAAAAACAAATACTATGAATAAGACATGTGAAATGTTTGGTATACAGAAGAGAATCCTTCAAAAACAAAGTCAACCATTCCTGCTCCAACATGTGTTTGATTACAGACTATATTTAGGGCTAGTGCTGCACATGTATGCAGATTTCCACTTCTAGCATGGAATAGAGAAAGATTAGATAAGCATATTTTGCAAAATGAGGAGTGAGAGGTTCAGGGTCAGAGAGTCACCGTACAAAGACATTTGTTATTCACACCTCTTCCCCTACTTCTTGTTCAATGTGCCTCTATACAGGAAATGTACATAGAGTAAGCAATCTAAACCACCCACCCAAACACTTACAAGGGGTTGTTTGTGATGTTCTCTCCTGTTGAGCAATAACCGTCCTGCTCTGTTGATTTACTTCTGTTCCCTGCACGGTTATCTCTAAATAGCAGGTGGTAACTGTTAAACTGCATGAATAAAGTTTGTGTTTCTTGTCAACACGAAACATAACAGCTACATGATGTACTGTCTGCTTCTGTACCAGCAATGCAACATGACATAAATATGGCAGTGCATTTTCTCAGGCTTCACTATGGATTGTTTCTTGTACACAATGATTGGATATTTGCAGTCAAATCTCAACAATTAAAACCTTTTGAAAATTAGTATTTTTCTTATTATCAGTGGTGGAAGAAGTATTCAATAACTATACAATAAAAGAACCGATACAAAAATGTAAAAAGTCCTGCATTTAAAGTAAATATAGACACGTTATAAGCTAAATTTACAGTAACGTAATTAATAGTAATACTTGTAAAAGTAATACTTGTTCAAACCGGCCCTTTTTAATACTGAGGGTGGAACTAGTTTTAAATACTTTATACAGTTAGGTAGTTTAATCGAGTGGTTAATGTGGTAGGAAAGAAGAAATATCTCAGTTCTGCTACATAATTTTGTTTTTATTTTTCAGACTTTTCTCCAGTTTTAATCTTTTCCGTGAAATATTGAAAAAAAGTGAGAGAGTTTTACCTCTTTGGTCCTCTAACAGTTATTTCAATGAAACGATGTGAGACGTTTATATGGAGAATCTCATCTTATAGACGTCTGAAACATGACAAGAGGCCCCAACTAGACACAGCTGTTTTTGTGAGGGGTCACATGTCACTGGTTTAATCTTAAACATAATTCATTGCATTTTATGAACGGATAATGTTTTTCTATGTTAAATTTTAATCTGTACCTAAAGCTGTCAAGCAAATGTAGTGGAGTAGACAGTGCAATATGTCACTCTGAATTATAGTGGAGCTTAAGTCATCAATGAGAAGACAGAGAAAATAGTCAGGATGGCACAAGTGAACAAAATGTCTGTCTCTATAGACTTACAACACATTGTAATATTGCCTACATGTACTAATGTAAAGTGTGTTACTCTGGCACTTTCGTTGTACAGTGTACAATCAATACACATACAGTATTATAGTCCTAGCTTTTAGTTCAGATGACCCATGCGTTATTTTACTCTGCTTGTTTACCATTTATGGCTTTTATTGTACTTTGCTTTTATCCAGTGTTGTGGATGTTATGCACAGGTATACAGAGAATACCCACCTTTATTTCTGGCAGTTTACAGTATGCTTACTATCAGCCAAAAAGCCATTAGAATATACAGGGGAGTATACCCACTTCCACCTCGGTAACCTACCATCTACCTAGTAGTACACCCACCTCATCAACGACCGCTACACCACTGCTTTTATCTCTTCTGTTTTGTGATTTACATGCTGCTGGAACACTGCAATTTCCCATCGGCTTTATTAAGTAGCCTATTCTATCTGTGTACCTACCCATCTATCCACAGTGTAGTGGATGGTTATGGCCTTGGTAATGGGAGAAAATGCGCCTGGAAAGTTAAAGTGGCTCACTGTGAGGAGGACAGGAATGGTGTTGGCTGAATGATTATTACAGCACATGCAGGAGTTGAGTGGAGTAAAGGCCTTCTCTACACTGTGTCAAATAGCCTAGAATCTCTTTATTTGTGAGGTTATAACTTCAACAATTATTGTATAGTGTGTTGTTGATTTTTGCAGGAAAATTTAACTGTTTGTCTCTTAAATGAATGCTTTAAAATGATTGTTAGTGGAGTTGTTCCAGCTGCTCTTTCAGGAGGTGGTGTATAGGGGACCCATTTTGAAGAATAAACTAAAGAAAACACGCTTGTTTGAAAAGAAGCAATCTGTTAATCATTTTGTCAAAGAATGTCTGGTTAACATTTTATGTTTTAGGGATGACACACTGCAGTGTATTGAGTGTGTCCACTCCGGTACAGTAGATGGCAGCATGTGCATTTAACACTGGTTTAAGATCAGCCTGAACATACAAAGCAGAAGAAAGGCTCTGCCTCTGATCAGCCCTAATCTGCTTCTAATTGGTTTACCATGATACTCTGTACTAGGGCGGGATATTCCTTCACCATCCTAGGAAAAACTTTTTTTCAGATTTTAACAACACGTTAATTTTACAATACTTTACAATGCATCGGAACAGGGAGTATAAATAAAAATATACTAATTAAACACACAAAACACAAGCACAAACAGCTTTAAAAAGTGAAAAGAATCTGACAATGTTGTTTATAATGTCTCTCAAGAGATAAGATGTATTTTAAAGCTTTTTTGTTTTAAATATATTACAGACAGAATCACAGAACGTCTTTAGTTCAACATAAAACAAGTTTTTAGGAAGTTGTTAGAAAGAAACTGAAGAAAACTGGCCTTGTGAATATGTTTGCCTATAAGACACAGTAATTATATCAAGTTATCAACTTCATTGTTAACGCTCATTTCAAAAATAAGACAATACTTTCAATAATAGGGACCAAAACATGATGAGTTTCCCGGATTAATAAGGAAATTTTAGTCCAAAAGTTACCGGAATGACTATGGACATAAAATAAATGAGAAAAGGACTCAACCTCCTTTTTGCAGAAGGAACATAACGGGGAAACATTGCTTCTAAACTTGTGAATTAATTCATTGCATGGATAGTATCTGTGTAAAATCCTGTTATGAATTTCTTTAACTTTATTGGGGAATTTTTTTTATTAAATTCAGTCCAAACATTCCTGCTTTGGAAACATCACTTTCCAACAATGAAAGGAGTAAGGACACAGACTTTGAATAGAAGTAAGAACACTTCTGATACGAGCATCATACATACAATACATACATACATACAAATACAGACATGTGTTTATGATACACAGTGATGCTCAGTTAAATTAAAATACTTTAACGTTATTTAATGTAGATACTAACAGTAATGTCCATCCATTATCTGTAACCGCTTATCCTTAGGGGGCTGGAGACGATCCCAGCTGACATTGGGTGAAGGCGGGCTACACCCTGGACACGTCGCCAGTCTATCACAGGGCTGACACGTAGAGAGAGACAACCATTCACTCACATTCACACCTACGGGACATTTAGAGTCAACAATTAACCTAACCTGCATGTCTTTGGATTGTGGGAGGAAGCCGGAGAACCTGGATACCTGCTATAATATAATATTTAAGATTATCTTACCGTACGTGGGGCCTATTTAGTTTCCAAGTAATTATGTTTATATCTAGAGAGTACTTTGTATGTGTTAACTGCACAGAGGTTTATGTTGTGATTGTAGACAAGGACTTTATTAGCACGTCAAATACTGTCATTGCTATTGCAAAAGTGCTGGTTCAAAAAGAATGAGCCCATCACAGCAAACAAAAGGGTGTCCCACTATTTACATTAAGTGCCCGTCACAGCAAACAAAAAGGTGAACTCAGTCAACCATTTACACGCAGTGCTCATCACAGCACACACAAGAGGTGTATTTACAACTATTTACATAGAGTGTTAACGTTTGGCAGCGAGAAGGGGAGATTTGAACAGTTAGGAAAGACATTTACGTGAGTTTGTGTACGGGGGCTGCTCTTTATGAAAGGCATGTTTCCCTCTCATACTCAGTAGTGATCAGCGGTGGAATGTAACTAAGTACATTTACTCAAATACTGTAGTGTACACAAGTTCTCAGTGGCTGCAGAAAAGGTCACCTCATCCACAACATCCTGCCATGTGGATTTGTGATCAATCCTAATGCTCCCCACTTAGACGCCAACCCCAGACAGGAGAGTGACTGACCAGTCTGGAGACAGCCCTTATGGCCTCTTGGAAATTAAATGCCCAGGTAAAGATGCTTGTATAGATCGTCCTTACTGCACCCAAAGATCTAGATGGCAATTTATCATTAAAATTGGGCCAGGAGTATGTATTTCAAAAGCTAGGACTAATGGTTCTTACAGGAGCAAATTGGTGCGATTTCTTTTGTTTCAACTCACAGTGGTGTCCACTACAGACTGTACTTTGATGCAAACATGTGGGCAGATGTGAAGCAAAAACTGCACCGCTTCTATTTCCAACTCTTCTTACCAACTATTTTAAAGTGAAGAAGGTTTATCTACAGGAGGCTACGCAGGCAAGTTGTTTAGGATTATACACAGACTCAGCAGATTGCAACTACAAATAAATCTCATTGAATAAAAACGGTGCTCATGACCCTGGCACCTCTTCTTAACATACAGGGAGCGAGCGAATGCTGGTGAATGGAGCGCTGAATCACTTTCTTGAATATTAGCCACATTTTATTGCCTTAAGAAATATTCATGAATTTGCATGCAAGAGGCTTGATGACAAAGAGTTGGGTTTGCTTATACTACGTGGATTAATTAATTACATTGAAGTATAGAAGTGATGCTATTAAATTCAAGAGTTCTTAAGATGTGAATTAAGGATGCAATAAAATGTGGATAATATTCAAGAAAGTGATTCAAGAGTCATAAAAAGTGGTTAATGAAGTAATTTCCTCCCAGTACACTCACTATGTAATAAAGAGTGATGTTGCTCGTAGTATATCTGGACAATTTTTCACGCTCCATTTGCCAGAGTTCACTCACTATTACAAAGAGAGTGATGTTGCTAACTGTCAGTTACTGTCAGCATTGATTTTCACCAGTGAGAATAGGTTGGAGGAGCACGTCGCGTCGCCTATTTACTTACAGACGGAGCAGGTCAGGACATCTTCATTAGGAAAAAAAGAAACAATCTGATGTCCGCTTGTTCTCATCGCATCCAGTTAGGACGAGGTGAGTGATGATGACAGAATAAACTTTCCGTTCCAACAATTTTACACAAGAAGTTCAGATTACTCATCAAAAGGAGCATTGCACAGCCGGTGAAAACAATTATGTAATGTCAAAGGTTTTTTTCTCTTCTTTTTTTAGCTTGTCCTTGTCGACAATCTAAAGATGTGCAGACTAGAACGCCCTCGTAGGGAGGCACATTTGTGATTGGGGCAATATAAGTCAAATTTTGTTTACTTGAGAAGGTACAGTAGATTTAATGTAAAATTTATTCTCTACATCACCTGCTGTTGCCGTTTATAAGCTTGACGTGAATTTTGGTAGGAAGCTGATATCAGACAGTTGTGTTATTCTCTTCATACTTGTATTTCGTGTTTCTACTAGAACATGTTTACGTGCTGTAATGTTCTAAAAACACATTATTTTCCTCGTACGGTCTGCCTGAATATACCTGTATTTACCCTCTGTCTGAAACACTCCGTTTTAGTGCATTTCAATGGAATTGCAACAGAATTGCATTGCTAGGCAACAGTTTGGGTCCATGTTTACTTCCTGTCAGCTGATGTTATTCACATACACTGCAACAGGAAATAAACTGGGACACATTTAGAATGTTTATGTTTAAAACTGTGAAATTGTCTAAATATTGTATATTTGTGACATCACAAATTGACAGAAATCCTAACGGCTTGTTTCAAACGCACAATTTCTGAATACGGGCTGTGTGTATTTCTCCATGGATTGAGCGTTCAGATAGTTTAACAGTATTTATTTAAACCTGCTTTATAATGTAAAAGACCTGAAAATCTCACTTTTTACAATATGGGACCTTTAATCTGTAATAATCTGATTTATTTTCTTCTCCTCTGTATTTGTTAATTTTTCAACGAAGCTTGAAATTTCACACCTGGCAACTAGAACACTTATATTGTCATACATCATGTATATAATATTTTAGTTGGTGTATTTAATAACTGTACACAAGCAACTTGTTATGAGTATATACAGACTATGTCCATTTCAATGCATTTTCACATTCATGTCAAGAAATTACTTCATTAACAGCTTTCTATGACTCCTGAATCACTTTCTTGAATATTTACCACAGTTTGATGCATTTAAAAATATTCATGATATTGTATTTTTGTATTTACATGTAATTGAAAGATGGTTTGTACTTTCTCTGAAATATTTCTGATTTGTTTTTTTCCAGGGAAGGAATGTTGCTATTCTACAATAGCTTTTTTAATTAAATAACAAAGGCTTGTGTTAACTTTTCCCAAAAGGCAGGTTTATTAACAAGTCATTTACGTGCAGATGCTTTTATACAAAGAGATTTTAAAGTGAATAGGTAGCCTATAAATGCCTGAACTAGGTCATAAAATATAAACATAGTAATACTTGTATACAAATATATGTAGAGAAGGCAAGGCAGTTTTGTTTACGTTCAGGTTCAGAACAATGGACCTTGGAAAGTAGTGAGGAGGGCACACACCTTCCAGACTTGGTTTATAGACCCCATAGTGGCCACGGACGATGTTCTATCAAAAATGTGGTATTCTTTAATTCTACTAATGGCCTGTTCAACATGAATCCTGAGGCGAGCAATTTCCTTTGTCTGCAACAGCTGCTCCTGGGTAAGATGTTTATCTGACTCGAGGGATGGCGGTACCACAAGACAGACTTTTATGGCAGACAAAAGGTCACCAATAAGGAAGCTTTTATGTGCCATTACCTCGTCCCTTTCCTCTAACAAAGAGAGAATCCCAGACGACTTTGTGATTTCTCTGTCTGATATTGACCCTGTGTATAAGTCACTGACGAAAGTAAGTTCACCAGACGGGCTTATGCCAACTAAGGACTTAAGTGTGGTCATTCCTTTGCAATGGGAGTAGGTTTCTGAATGGAGTGCTGTTGAACTGGCCCTTTGTACATGTATTTCTGTACAGTCTAATATCACTCTCGTACGTGGGAAAGTATTTTTCAGAGACAGAGGCATACATTTATTTACTGTTTCTCTTGAAGGCCAAACAAGGACAGATCCTAACATGTAATAGAGAAAGTTTGTCCAAGTGCTGCAAATTCTACTGACAGTTGCCTGCGATACATTGAAACGAATTGCAAGGTCCTGCACTAAAAAACCCTGCCTCAAACGGCACAGAAAGAGAAAAAACTGGTCTATGAGAGGTAGGCTTTGCTCTTTAAAACCATTTGTCACGGTGTGTTGATCTGCTTGTTTTTGGCTCCATCCTTCCATGTTTTCAGCTGTAGGTTGCAGAGCCATAAAGACAGCCATGAGAGTGATATAATCTTTAAACCCTGTGTAGAACGTAATTAGTCTATCATCACATTGGAATCGTTTCAGAAGGAAGCGGTTCATTCTTAGTTTCACAAGCTCGTCTTCTTGGCATGTGATGGTCTTACGGGCCTCCTGAAGCTGCGCCTCCAGTGGTAGGGATCTTTGGTCGTAATCATGATCTACAAGTGGCAAAATTGTCTCTACTTTTCTCCAAGTGCGCTTGAGTGGGGCTCCTCTAAATCCATGTGCATGGATCTGATTTGCTCTTGCGGATTTTGGCACCGATTTGCCGTTATATGTTGCACTCACTGTGGTTGACTTCTGAAGGCCCTCTATTAGCTGAACATAAACATCAGGAGATTCTGCTGCTGCTTTGTGTGACCTGGATGGTCTGGGTACCTGGAGATAAAGTGAAAAACTATTTCAGTCAATATGTACAATTTCTAACAGTTTGTTTTTAGGTTTAGTGGGTGCATGACTTAGTGAGAGATGATTGTCACTATTCATAAAGAAGCAATTTGCCAATGACACTCACTTTGCGAGGGCGGTCAGGAAATGACGGGGTCACTCCTTCCCTTAGACGAGTTGTCTGTCCAGTCTTGTCAAAGTCTTCTGACTTGAAATGAAGGCTGCAGACAACTGAGCGGTCATTTGGCTCGAAGTCCTTTCTCTTCATTGCTAATGTCCATGATTGTCTTTTAGCCTTATCTTTGGGGAACCTATACACAAAACAAGTCCAAATTAGAGCGACATAGCTGATTGATAAAATATCATTTTACTTGTTCATCTCTTTTTCTTTGCCTGACATTAGCTTAACTTCATATCAGGACAGTCACTAATGCTGGCCCCACACTAGAGGATAATTGGGCAGATTTTGGGTCTGATTTGAGGCTGGTCTGAACAGATCATCTGCCTCTTAATTGTGTTGTGGACATGCTAATGAAACGTCTATCCATGTATTCTTTCAATGTAAAATGACAATGACATTTTTGTCTGAGTTAAATTATTATGTTTTCAATATCACTAATGCTACTCACTATTTTACTCTCAAAGATATAATCTGTTACTATGACAATATGAGAAACAAATATCTATGTCAACTTTATTTTATTGGGAAAAATCTTTATTCATAAACAGAAGTCCTTAAAGGGACTGTTTGTAACTTCTTACACGTATAAATCACCGGGGTCGGTGTCCCATGTGCACTCGCGTGTGGCTACGTTGTTCAGACAAGACTCCAACACAAACTACATGGAAGCACCAAAGTTATATCTAGTGAAGCCCGTCTTGCAAAACAGTGTTGGCCGCGGTTGGAGGACGCAGGGGAGACCATAGCTTTGGTCTCCAGGACCGGAGTCTCTGCTGTACTCTGCTCATCTGCTCCTCTGCCTACTTGCCTTCGCTCAGCTCGCTCCACCTCTACAAGTGCATGCGCGCTCACTATACACTGCAGAAGAGTTAGTTTAGCTCTGAGAATATCTAGTGAATGTACAGTGGACGTTTGTGCAGAAATAACTGCTGCAGCTCCTCCAGATCAACAGAGGTTTCCCGTGTCTTGTGAAGTGACGGGGCTCCGCAGCAAGAAACTTTGTCGTCTCCGACCGGGTGCCGGTGTCTCTCCTATTCCCTCCGGCCGCGGTCGGGAGGCTGAGGCAGGGAAAGCCAACACTAGGATCAGCAGTGATTCATGGAGAGACCTTCGTCTGGTCAGCTAACATTACTGCCAAGCAGCTGAAATATAGAGTGATATTGTGGTTTTAGCTGACGTGTGTCGCCTCACTGTTTTGAGCGATTCTCGTTCATGTCTATGTAGAGCGAGCAAGCGCGAGTAACAGGACGATGACTTTCGTTGACTTAACGGCCACAGGTGTCGCTGTTAACAAGCATTTCTGAAAGTTACAAACAGTCCTTTAAAAAAAAAACAACAACAAAACCTTGCTAACATTAGCTAACATGCTAGTAAGCCATGCTAATATGCTAAAGAGCCAAGCTCACGTTGACTGAAACTGTAAAAGTCGTGGATAACATGTCTGTGTCATCTACAATGCCCCCTCTTACATTCCTAGCCAAGTGCTAGACATTTGCTCGGTTACATTTGAATATTGTTGAGATTGCGATGTGAATATGTAAATTAATAATAGCATTAGCTTAGTTCCCTGCAACACTGCTAACTTCTTTTACTTTTATTCTGCAGTCAAGTTTGATCATCCTCTAGTGTGCAGCAGGCATTAGCTTATCTTAAAAGAAGGATTGCTTATTGAGATATCACTTTCAACACCTCCCTGACCCCTCCCTACTATTATTGTATGATAATCTCTCTCACCTGTGAAATGTTATTCCCTGCTCCTTGGTTTTGGCATTTCTTTCATTAGAGCATCCAAAAGCAGAGCAGAAGTCGGGCATGTTGTCCTCTGCTGGTTGAACCATGGATGTTGACGGTCCCCGCAGCAACATGACGGCGTTATCCCCGCCCACAAACCGGAACTACTACTTCTTCTTCTTCTTCGTTGTTGTTGTTTCCGGCAGTTGGCATCCTCTAATTTGCATTACTGCCTTCTACAGGTTTAAACCCTCCACTGCTACTCTATAGTCTACTACAGCCTGGAAATCAGGTGGTTTTAAAAGAAGCTAAATATTTATTTATACCTTTTTTATTCGATACGATACAGATTGTTTTCTACAAATAAAGGCAAATCACCTGACACATAATAACAAATTTAGTAGACAGATAGTTATATAGATAGATTAATAGATAGATAGATAGATAGATAGATAGATAGATAGATAGATAGATAGATGGATGGATGGATAGATAGATAGATAGATAGATAGATAGATAGATAGATAGATAGATAGATAGATAGATAGATAGATTACGACACCATACAGGAGTAGCACTTCAATTTTCGTTGTATGGTTTTTAACGATACAATGACAATAAAGGCATTCAATGTACTTTATTGATCCCAAATTGGGAAATTATTGTGTTAGAGCAGCAGTTTATCCAAGCAATGCACAGGAATGGTACATAAAATGAACATGTCAACACTAAAGAAATATATCCATAGAACACAAAATATAAAGAATATTGGAATACACTATAAATATACCTGACCACTACAACTGGCATAAAAATCTAAATTATAAATGTAGAATAAACCATTATATACATTAGAAAGTGTGCAATAACATACTATATACATTAGCAAAGTGTGCAAGTTACAATGTTTTGTTCTTTAATAAAAATAATTGAGGTAGTAAATGTGCAAATGTAGCTGTGCAAAATTCAACATGCGCAAGAATATTACAGACTAAAACAGAATGGAGTGTGGTTATTGAAGAGAGTTATTACAAAAGCAAATAAGAGTACAATTATTATAAACACACACTATCTGCAACCACCTTGGACTTCTAACCACTTTACACTTACTATACACTATACATCCTATATACCACTTTATTGACTGCACATACTACATTTATTTATTGACATACTGTACACAATATGTTAACCCATTCACTCTGTATCTTTTATATCTCTATTTATTGTTTTTATTATTTTGTATACCTTGTGTTTCATTCTGTCTGTTGCTGTTGCTGCTTTGACACCCGAATTTCCCTCCGGGGATTAATAAAGGTTTATTGAATAATAAAGGGCTGTTTTAGCATAAACATTACAAAAGTAGTTTGAAAGTGATTCAGCCACCCACTTTTGTATTTATATAATTTTATTATAGATATTTCTTAAGGAGTTGATACCAAATGAGTAGCTTGTGAGTATCTAAGTATCTACCACAG
>CAKAOH010038057.1:0-13381 GCA_916701665.1 Sebastiscus tertius
CATCTTGTTTTTTGCACTATCCCCTTTGCTGCTGTACACTGCACATTTCTCCACTGCACCACTAATAAAGGAATATCTTATCTTATCTTATCTTATCTTATCTTATTTGATTAACAGTCTATCAAGTGGTACTGGCAGTGATTTACTCTGTTTACAAAAAACTTAATAGCTCTATATTTAAAATAAATACATACATGTATATCATAATATCAGACCTCTAAAAAGGCACAAATGAAAATAAAAAACAATGCACATGTAAAGAATAACTACTTCTATACTCTATTATTATAAACACAGAGTATTAAATACATAAACATCCTGATGGAGAAATTGCTTCATCGGTCGTCGCAGCCCCCCCTGGTGGAGCCCCCTGCCCTTCCTCCCGGGTCCTAAAGCCGCCGTCGAGGCTCAGCAGCGGAGCCCCGTCTGGAGGTCTGGAGCAGAGACACACAGCCCGCCCAGCGGAGCAGCAGCCTGGGCTCTGCCGGTGACAGAACCAAACACACACACAGCCTGGATAGCAGCAGCGGATCAGCAGTGGATCTACCGAGCTGCTCCGGACCGGACCGGACCGGGACGGGTTTGTGCAGCAACTACAGAAAGAAACTACACAGAAAGAAGAGAAGAGATTGTTCTGGCTGCTTGCTTGTTTGCAGAAAAGTTGATACACGCACAACAACATCTCCTGCTGGAGGAAACACTGCTGAACATTGGGCTGCTGGTGGAGAACATCTTGAGCTGGAGGTGAGCAGATCATGCAGGCAGCATGCAACAGTGATCTAGTGGGACAGCATGTGTTGTTGTGCTGTTTCTATTAACAACAGCAAAGTTATTAGCTTTCTTTGTCTGTTTTTATACATCTAGTTCAGAATGAGAGTAACTTGTTTCATAGTGTTGGCTAATTTGTGCAAAATGATCCATAAACAAACTGGTTTATGGATCATTTCATGTCTAAATGGAGGTTGATTTTTTTTTTTTTTCAATATTATATTTATTGGGTTTTTTTTGTACATTTTGAAACAACAGAACAAACATTCGCAAACAATAATAACATTCTAGGTACAAAGAAACTTAACAAACCTAATATTAATATATAATAAGCCAGTATAGATACAGGAAAAACATGTTATATACAAAAAATAGATAAATAAGTAAAAAGAATATACACAAGTAAAAAAATAAAATTGAAAACAATAAAATAAGACAAATGGAGGTTGATTATACTAAGTTATATTGGGGTTAATGGTGCTGCCTCTGAGTGTGCATGGCTTAAGTCTACATGATTCATTGGTTATTGATAGTTTGACTTGTCTGAGGGATTACAGTACTTGAGTATATAATGTGTAGTTGTTCCAGTTGAATGCAGTGATTTTAAGTTTCCCCCCCCAGTTTCCTCAGTTGCTTGCAGTGAATTTAGCTGTTTTTCCTCAACTAGTGTGTGTGTGTGTGTGTGTGTGTGGAGAGAGAGAGAGAGAGAGAAAGAAGGGGTATGATTTGAGGGAGAGAAACTAGAGAATAAGCATTGCTCTGTTATCTCCATCCAGCTGTTTCAGTGAATGGGGTTTTGGCTGCCTCTTGCAACTGACACACACACGCACAAACACACACACACACACACACACAGACAACTGCTCTTGCATATCACTTTTCTTGTTGATTCTGCAGCTGGTTTTGTTTGTATGATAAAGACAGAAAGAAGCAGAGAGGAGGATGAAGTGGATGTGATGAAAAGGAAAGGTCACACAAAGAGAGAGAGAGAGAGAGAGAGAGAGAGAGAGAGAGAGAGAGAGAGAGAGAGACCTTAGCATCATTTGTTTTATGCTCTCAAGGCCCACTTTAATATATGGATTAGTTAGCAGTTGAACTGGAAACGCCCAGGGTCTTATTGGATCATAAATAATCCCCACAGGAGCAGATATAAATGCTGAAGCATGCCTGAGATGCTCTCCATCTTCTTCTCATCTGTGGTGTGCACACCCTCTCTGCAGCTGATTGATGGGTTGGACGTCATGTTGTCACAGCTATAAGACTTAAACTGAGCATTAAGACAACCAACACGCGGATGCATGCACGCTGCACACGCGGATCCTTCCTGTTCTTGCTCCCCTCCTCTCCTGCACAGATGTTAACTTAGTGTTCCGGCATCATCACGCCACCTCACTGGGAGACCCTATATCATCCTGCCCTGTCACCACAGCACAGCACAGGCAGGGGAGGAGGGAGGAAGGTGGCAGGACACATCCAGAGAGAGAAAGGGGGAGAGGGGGATTTGGTGGTGGTGGTGGTGGTGGTGGTGGTGGGAGGTGATAACCAAGCTGTTGGGCGATCAGGATTGGAGCAGCTGAAGAGGCGGACGTGGGCGGGGGGGGGCAGGTAGGGGAGGAGGGTGTGATGCTGAGGGATCATTTTTATCACATGGATCCTTCACAGAAGCCCGAGGGGGGGCGGCGTGTGAGGCAGCCGAGCGAGAACATGATCCAAAGCCATGGTTCAATGTGCTTTTGATAGCATGTAGTCCTGAAACAGTTTCTTTTTTTTCTTCGTCCATACATGATCATGAAATACATTTTCTCCAGCTTTCTGCCGCGAATCAATCAACCGACCTCCCATCGTCTCCATTCATGTCTACATCGAGTTGACAAATATGTGCGAGCTCGAAAACTAGAACACAGCCAGAGGCTCAATCACAGCTGATGCACATCTGCACACTTGCTCCGAAGACGGCGAAAACGTCAAAGGCACCGCCTACTGCTCAAAATGTAGCGGCAGCTTTTGCAGCTTAATTTGCTTATTAGATAATCTCAGCTGAAAATAGCACGAAATTTGTGCACACATGGGGGCACATCTGTGCACCCGGGAGCACTCTGACATAACAAGTGAAGGAAAATCCCACATTGAAGTGGTGTATAGAAAGAGAGAGCAATCTGATCCACACCTGTGAGGCTCAATTAGCAAAATGTCTCTCCAGCCATCTGGGATTGAAATGATGATAGACTTCCATTTCATTTTGCTGCAGCGATGGTGATGACGTTGAGTGGTTGATGTGATTAAAAGCATGCAAGTAGCATGTCAGCATGTTTACTTCATCGTCATCCATCATGATGTAACACAGACCCCAAAAGCTTACGGTCATGCTCCTACTGCTCTTATTAAACGACACTGACTGTTTGAAACAAACAGGGAAGTGTGTTTTGTTTTCTAACGCAGTGGCTCCCATCCTTTTTCCTTCGGGGACCCCTTTTCTATCATTGAGTAAACTGACAACCCCTGACTAAGTGACATATTTTATGGATATTTCATATTATATTCAATGCATAACAATGATAGTACAGAACAACTGATAAACTGTGCAATTAACCCAAATAGTGATCACAATAACTGCAGGAAGCTTGTGTGAAATTAGCAATTTGGATGAATTTTGAGATTTCCTGATATTTAACTTTTAATACAATTCTGTATTATTATTTTTCATCAAGCCCACATACTTGTTAGGTTTCTTTTTTGACAAAATGGAGTGTTTTCTTCTCCCTGATGCTATTGTATTAGTTGTTTTAACGGCATACTTTTCTAATGCAGAATGAGGCTGTTAAGCAGAGGATCTGTGAATATAGCTTGTATTCAGGTCTTCATCTTGCCCTTATCCTGTGAGATTGTTTTTAAGTTTCTATCTTAAAGGACCAATATGTAATATATTTACTGTAATAAATCACACAATGACCATGATATGTCATCAGAGATTAAGGAAAAATTGAAATATTAGTTCTCCTTTGAAATGTCCATTCCGGTCCGTAACGCAGGGATGTGGCGGTGAGGAAATTTTCCCACCGGTTAATAAACTTGTAACACACAGGTGTTACCGATTACATCGGACATTTTACAAGAAAAGATGACGATCAATATATGTAGCACGCTTACGTTGATCTTTAACGTTAGATGGCTGTGTGTCTGGCCTCTCCGGTAGAGGTTTTGCTGCGGGGCCGCAGGTTTCCACCCGGCGACGCTGCGCCACACACGCCGGCTGTGACTGCTCCATCCCCCGCACGGCGATTACCTCATTAATGTTATAGTTCTCTTATAGCATTGGGTTTAAATCTGAAATATTGCCATATAATATAGGCGCTTTTGCTTTCCGCTTTAACACCAAATCCTCCGCCATTGTCTTGTCTGTCAACTGTCTGTCATCCCGTGTGTGTGAAATATGACTCCTGCTACTCTGTGCTGAGACTCTGTATGGGGCAGACACTTTCACTTTCAGATCATAGCGTCCGTTGTCTGGCTATGTATTGATAACATGTCGCTGATGCACGAAAATTAACTAAATGGGTTTAATTTCTGTAAAAAAAGCCAAACGACGGCGGGGGTGGTGGGTACGTAATGTAATCGGTGTGTGCCCGACCACCGCGTAACACCGGAAACACAGACTACCGCGGCAAGCCTACTGCCCATTTCCATTAAATAATAATCCAAACTTTAAAAATAACAATTTAATTACAGTAAAAGTTTAACAGTCTAATAGTTTTCTTCACCGAAATGAATGAAATGCTGAGATAGAAGCCAACTGTAGATTTTTCTAAAAAGTTGTCTTACACCCCTTGAAATCAAGAAGGCCTCACGTCCCCTGTGAAGCTTTGGCGACCCCTAATGGGGGTCAGGACCCCCAGTTTGGGAATCAGTGTTCTAACGTAATACTGAGCGTTCATGTGAAAAGTCTTGTGTGTGGAAGCACCATAGGAGCCTTAAACTCCTCTGAGGGGATTCATGCACTCAAAGAAGCTCAACAGATGTATTTTCTTGGTTTCGTCTTTAGTTTCCCTCCGTAACCCATCTCATGTCCATGTCAGACGAGCACGTCTGTTTGATGCTATGCTGAAGCTCCTTTTTCTAGGTACAGTTCGTGGGAGTAATGTTGGTTCTGAGATCCAGCCTCGCTTGTGATTCCCCTCAGCTGTGATGTGTCTAACAGCGGGAGCGTCATTGAGATTTCCCTCAGTTTCTTGCTGCCAGCCCATTAAAACAGGACATGAGTAAGAGCACAGCAGGGGAGAAACGAGCTGTCAGTCAGACACACACACACACACACTCACACACACACACACACACACACAAAGCCTACCCTTGTATGTGAGACTGTAATTAGTAGCTGCCTGGGTTTGCAGTGACCTTTCTTGTCCTGCTTTTAAAGGCCCATCCTGGACTGAATGTGTCACAACAGCATGGCTTTGCTTTTATGTTCATGCAGTTTTAATTTTCAAAGTCACTGACCAAGATATTATACAACAGATTATCTGCATCAAGCTATAATTAGTCTGTTTCAAATAATCAGCATTTTGAAGCTGTAATTTTTTACACTTGGAGACACACCAAGAGCAGATGGATCTTTATTCTGTCATACAGGTCAGAGTGAGCACGCAATAAACTGGCAAACTCCCTAAAGTTGACAGTAAAACGGGTTCTCAAGTGTTCATTTAAATGAAGCAAACATATGTGATTCATTAGTAGATGCATTTCATCGACTTGCATTCCAGAGATTTTATCATGGCCAGAAATAAACAAAGCAACATGGACATGACAAGAGTGGAGGAGGAGATGCTTTTTCTTATGTCTGCTATTAATTATTTCCAATGATGAATCATCTCTTGCATTTAAAATGTTTTCAGAGCTTAGAATTCTGAAATGTGTGGAATTGGTGTCAACACTGTTAACCCTCTGAGAGCCACAATAGACCCGTTTTTGTGTTTTTTAGGGGCGTACAGGGGCTCTTTAGGGGGAGATAGCAGGTCAATAGTAGATGTCATATAGAAGTGGTGTACATCATCTGAAAGCTGAGAACCTGAAGATTAATTTGAGATGCAGCTCAGCACTGTGTGTCAAGTTGTTCTAGTCATGAATCAGAAATAAACATGAATGAATGAATGATTTAAAATGAATTGTAAAAGTGTATCCGAGCTAAGAACATTATGATAGAAGTATATGATTTCCATCCCCATGCTCTATTATGTCTCATAAGTTGTTGCAGTAATTTTTGGGTTGATACCATTTGTTACACAAATTTGGTGCTAAATTTAGCCATTTTTTACCACTCAAGAACTGATGAAAACAAATGATCAATAATCCCTCCAAAATACCACATTAAGACACCAAGACCTTGAGGATCACCATAGAAAAAGCGATGCTGTGATTTGGTATCAAAAACGTTTGTCATTTTTGGATTTCTGCAAGAATTGCATTTTTCGGCAATTGGATGGCGAGCACTTCAGTTTAGGAAACTGCTCAGAAACCCCCTTTATTGTCAATCTACCTAGGAAAGCCATCCATCCTCTGAATGCTCTAGGTCTCTAGCTTGTGGCTGTAAAGTTTCATGAGGCTGTGATTATCCTAGAGGTCACCACAGGTCATTTTATACAGTGAGGTCAAGTTTTTAAAAAATGGTCTCACTACAATGAAATGTCTCCTAAGGGGACTAACATCATCACACATGAATACAGTTGGGGCTCATTGGAGCCACAAGAGTCTCAGCTTTACAGTGATCGTATTTATACTGGATTCAAATAACTGCATGGATTTTACCCCAAACTGCATGTGATTATCATAAAGTGGGCATGTCTGTAAAGGGGAGACTCGTGGGTACCCATAGAACCCATTTATATTCACATATCTTGAGGTCAGAGGTCAAGGGACCCCTTTCCTCATCAAAATTTAGCCTAAGAGACGAGCTGTTAAACATATTCCTCAAAAACAGCAATACTATGTATTTTGGTTTGTGTGAGCCTTCCAGAGCAGGTTTCATTTTTACATTCGACTGACAGCTTTGAATCAGGAAGAAGACATAAAACAGCAATCATTTCCTCGTTCACAGTGGCATGCAGGCATTCACATGCTCATCTTGCTACTTAGTTTTAGCCCATTGGGAAATTACTGGATTTAAATGGAACTTGATTATAGACACTGTACTGTATGCTTAAACACTTATCCAGGCTTCATTTAGAGACATTTATCTCATCGCTTTATACGTTTCAGATTCCAGAAGAAATTGTTTATTTAACCACATGATCGTTTTTAAATGTAATTTTCATCGTTGGATTGTTTTACTATGAAACAGCATGAAACATAATCAAAATCAGAAATCTGATATTGTTATTTTGGCAATGTGAAAATACGTCTTAGTCTTTGTTATTGCCACTGTCTGACTTTCCTTGGGCTGCATCTTGTCTGCTCCAGAGTACTGAACAGTTAACTGCTCTGACAATTAAATTAGATTAAATTAGATTTTAGAGCTTTTTAAGAGGCTCGACTGCTGAAAACCCATAATATCATTTCATTTCCTCATTAAATATTTAAGGACATCTGAGGGATTTTCTGTGCTCTTGAGTTAATGATAGGTCTACTCCCAGTAAAATGTGTGAATTCCTACAGTAGCAGTGTGCCAGGAGATGTTGTAGTCAGTGGGTAAAACTCCCAACAAGTGACATGTGATGATTGTTTTCTGTAAATGCATGGATGCATAAACAGTGCAGCCAGCCTCTTCTGCAAATCCTTTCTATTAAATCTGTTTTTGAATTATTTACTATTTTCAAAAATGAAGACCTTTTGTATTTCTTGTATGCCTGACATGGAAGCCAGATGAGCTGTTTGGGGTTTACTGGGCTCTTTGTTAATCTCACAAATCTCTCAGTATAAATGAATGAAGTGTTGTACACTCTGACATTTTAAGTCTAGGTTATTCAGACATAATGCAGACTCGTCCAATTACTAATAGAGTGATTGCGGTCGAGGCCATCGCTTGTGTACTGATGATAACGACCAGGTCTGTGCAGTGCAATCAAACTCAAATACAGCAATCTCTGCCATGAAGAGAGAAAAGAAATGAAATGCATACAGACAAGGCTTTCCTTTTGTGGGTTGTGTACAAAATGAAGTCAGGATGGGTGTTGATTATGAAGCTCTCCTGACTGCAACAGTTCAGTTGAACAACGTTTATCAAGTCATGAATACGTGTAGATCTTATTCATCAAGCTACAGGAGGTCAAAAGGAGTAAAAAAAAGAAAATGCCTAGTAGGCCTATTAGGCGGCAACCTCGGGGTCTGAAAAGTGAAGCCAATGCTGAAGTGTCTTAAACTTGCATTTCCATCTAATAGCCAGCAGGGGGCGACTGCTCTGGTTGCAAAAAGAAGTCTGATTGTATAGAAGTCTATGAGAAAATGAGCCTACTTCTCACTTGATTTATTACCTCAGTAAATATTGTAAACATGAGTTTATGGTCTCAATCACTAGTTTCAAGTCTTCAATACAGCATGATGTTCATTTAGTAAATTATGGTCCCATTTAGAGTCAAATAGACCATAAAGCAGGGTATGCTTTAGGGCATGGCTACTGGCGTTATCCGGTCTGGGTGTTGTTCATGATTTCGTCTTACAACTTTAACCTTTCACAGTGTGTTTTCAGTTTATGACAGTTAACTAACATTTTGGTCGCCTAAAATGCCTTAGTCGGCGTTTGGTTGTACTTCGCTCTCGCGTCACTTCTGGTTGCAAAAAGCCAAGATGGCGACGGCCAAAATGCCAAACTCGAGACTTCAAAACAGCAGTCAACAAACCAGTGGGTGACGTCACGGTGACCACGTCCACTTCTTATATGTGTCTATATCTAGTAGATTGGTTTATGACCAAACTGCAAACCTGCAAAATTAATGAGATTCCCATCAAGTGCTAATTAGTAAATATAATAAACGCTAACACGCCAGATTAATATGGTGAACATTATGCCTGCTAGACATCAGCATTTTAGCGTTGTCATTGTGAGCATGTTAGCATGCTGATGTTAGCATTTAGCTCAAAGCACCACTGGGTCGCTAGCATAGCTCACCTAACTAGTGGAGCGTACTATGGAGCTACAGGAGCTCCATAAAGACCGACATCTGCCCCAAAGGTGTGGCTGTACAGCCTCTGGTGCACCACTCCTATCATCATCAAGTGGTCCCCAGTCTCAGCCTGTCATTACCCCCTTTGACTTTTACAGACCTTAAAAAACACCCAAAAGCAGCCATTAAATGCTCCATGAACTTGCACACTGCCTGTCTATTATCATGCTCATGCAGAACCCTTTTCAACATGAAAGGAGACTCAAAATGTGTTTTCTTGCATAAAGTAGATAGTCGGTCAATTAAATTGCTGTTGTAAACTGATAGCTCAGATGGCAGGCGGAGATGGGCTCTGAAAGCCTTTACAGTCTGCAAGAAGAGACAGAATCAATGCAGAGTGGAGTAAGTCTGTGTATAATGGACATTAGTGGGCAGAGCTCTGGCACAGATCACATTAGAACCAGGAGCGCTGAAGTCTGCCAACTGCTCCAAACGTCCATTAGTAGGCCGATCAAACTGTGTTTGCTCAACACTCATGTATTCGTTCACTTTGCCCCAAAGACACTGTAGAGAAACTTCTATTACACGCTGAAATTGCAGTTCTTATTATGTTACAATGCAACAGCTGTCCTGTGTGCAAAGTATTTGTACCATCACACTACACATGGAAACAGTTTTCATCCATTTGAGCACTGCCCTGCCTTTCTCCCTCTCTCTTTCTGAGGAGAAGGTAAAGTGGCCTCATATGTCACCAAGCGTCACTTCACTGCTGTCAGGAGGTTGATGTATGAGGGCCGAAATGGCCAGTGCTGAAACAGCAGACCACACACACTCACACACAGATACACACAGAAACACTAGATTGATGGATGACACCAGTATTAGGTCCAGAATCAAGGCACTTTGCCCGGTAGCAGATGAACGGTTTTTAGGAGGTCGGGAGACGACCTGCAGCTGCAACAATCGGATGTTTTTATTGGTAGCAATCTTGTCTCTTGTGAGAAAATCCATTCTGGAGTCTTTTGGATTGTTTAGTCAAGACACAATTTTTCTTCTTCTAGCTTGAAACCAGAGAAGAAATCTGTCAGAGTTGAGTTCCTTACGTGACTAATAACGCCCCGCTTCTTTACAAGTGAGGAAGCCATTGATTAAGCTGTTTGTTGATTTTTTCCTATCGGAAACCTGATTTATGCCAGCATGGGAAGCAAAACATGAATTATTGATCCTGTTTAAAAGCTCATCGTCCCCTGATGGTGTGGCTTAGCTGTAATTTCCTCAGGATTTAATAGAGGAGCCTTTCAGATATGATTTTGTCTTTCCGAACACTACACATTTTTGTCATAAGCCTTGTCTAAAACAACTACCTCAGCAGAATTGAATCAGTGAGTTTTTCAGCGTGTTGCAGCAGCGGGGCACCTCTGAGCTAATAACATAAGCAAAGATCTGTTGACACCCAGTTGCTTGGACATGTGTCTGATTTATAGATTAGATTTCCTCCACCCTTTTGGCCGGCTTCTTCCCCTGCATGTGTGTGTGTGTGTGTTTTCCTCGGCGGAGTGAAGCCAGCTCGGAGGATGCGTCTGCCAGATGACCCCTCGGCAGAATGCGTACCACACGGCGGCCCTCCCCCTTCCTGCGTCAGCTGACTAGCTTGGGTAAACTGTGGTCGGCTTGTCTCATGGAGGCGGAGAGGGAGGCGAGTGTGGGGGGGGGAGTGGTGGCTGGGAAGTTTAAACCATGAGAGAGTGTTTACATCATGACCCCAGTGTATCTACTGCACTCTCAATGGTGAAACTATGTGATTGAGCCCTCCTATTTAATTACTGACAGATGTCTCCCCCCTCATCGTCCATGCCTCCATCTCTTCCTTTCTCATACACACACATGTTGGGCCCTGATGTTCCCAGAATTCTTCTGGGAACCTCTGGGATGCCGTCCCAGCCGTGGTAACATAACTCCCACCACCCTCCCGTCCAAGCCAGCCCTCACATCCCTCAGCGGTCCCATCACACGTGGATCGCCAGGACTCAGCTGGCTTGGAAGCCGCTCTGCGCTTATGAAACATTTGGCAGATTTTAAACATAATTGCAGTTTATGAAGTGACGCTGTCACTGGTTTTCAGCTCAGTTTTCAGTGCGGCCAACACTGACAGAGCTGAATCATGGAGGTGTTGTCTGCCTTTGTGTCGCGGCGTCTTTGTCTGCTCTGCGTTATCCTGCCGAGAATTGGTTATGGAGGATTGTGTCCATCTGCTGAGTGAGATTTCTTGGAAACAAGAGACACAGTGCGGATAAAAAGATGAAGGACGGGGTTTGTCTTGTGGCTGATCAGCAGAAAAGTGAAATCAAGTCCTCAGCATGAGATATACTGTGTGTGTGTGTGTGTGTGTATGTGTGTGTGTGCATGTGTGTGTGTGTGTGTGTGTGCCCAGCTGAATTTTAAATGTACTAAACAATGAGTCCAGTGTGATTCTTTCACATGCACGCGTCCTCAAGCTTCCCTTGGCTTCCCTCTGAGATTTGACATTCAAAAGATGTATTGTCCAAATAAGCCTTTGATATTCATATTATTATCATTAACAGGCTGGATCAGCGTGAAGCTCGCTGCGTTGGGGTCCACCCCCCCAGCTCCTTGGCCCAGACTGAGGGAAGACATAAGTAGGTCAAAGTTTAGTGGAGCGTCCTGTCTGAACAGGAGGATTGGAGAGGTGGAGGGGGGGTTAATAAACAGTTTCATAATGCCATTGTAGCTTACTTATATAGATAGTTTGACCGTCTGCCTTCTAGGAAAACGTTGCAAGTCATCTGGACCAATAACCATTTATTAATGTTGTTTTAACTGTAAGTGAAGGATTAATGGCTGATTGTAAAGTAGACTCATTAAAACTCATTAATGAAGGTAATAGAACTTGACTGGTGGCCAATATTATTGGAAGAGTTTAAGTAAACACAGTAAAGCTGCAACAGTTAATCGATTAATCAATTAGTTGTCAACTATTAAGTTAATCGCCAACTATTTTGATAATCAAGTAATCGGTTGAGTAATTTTTTTGAAAAAGTAAAAATTCTCAGATTCCAACTTCTTAAATGTGAATATTTTCTGGTGTCTTTACTCCTCTATGATAATAAACGGAATATCTTTGAGTTGTGGACAAAACAAGACATTTGAGGACGTTGTCTTTGGCACTGACCAACATTTTTTGACAATTTTCTGACATTTTATAGTCCAAATAACTGATCGATTAATCAAGAAAATAATCAACAGATTAATCAACCATGAAAATAATTTTTAGTTGCAGCCCTAAATCACTATTGGCTTAACTTATATGATGAATAACAAGACATTGCAGCAAAGAGCCACAGACATGCCAAAGATATGTTTATAGTAACTCAGAGTGTCACCCCTGCATAGTAAATTTGTAAAAATCTGTTACTTTAACGCCACCTGAAAATCTTGTTTTTGCTGACGTCCAGTGTAGCTTGTAACCTTGCTGCAGTGATGCAGAAGTGTACTCCACATTGTGTCTGTGACATCACCGTTGAGCGTGGTTTCAAGTACAACAGAGCTGACTTTCTCTAACCACACACATGGTTGCAGAGATAGGGTGAAACAAACTCTCAACAAGAAAGATAAAAACAATATCATATGTACAACTTACCATTACCGCTAACACTTTTTGTTTTTTAAGAAGAGACTAAGAGACTTTAGCCGTGCTAGCAGCTCTGTGAGGCTGTATTTGGTCACAGCGGTGTTTTGATCTAAGTGCTAATATCATCTTAGCGCTAAACACAAAGTACAGAGGTCATTTTAAACTGAAACCATTCACATGCTTGGTAATGTCTTATGTTTCCTTTTGAGATGATTCAATCAATAGTTGTGTGCTGTAATACCTGATACGCAGCCCCGGTGTTATGACCCCCCCCCCTCTGCTGGCCTTGTTGACCCTTTTGAGCAAAACGTACCTCTACAGATTAGGATGTCTGGGTGACCGGGTGAGAGAGGTCAGACTGTCGGCTTAGAGTAGCTAAGAGAAGGGCAGGAGGGGTGAGGGTCATGTGGTTGGAGCTAGGCCTTGAAGACATGTTGTTACCTGAGCTCCACTTTTAGAACAGACATGTCTGGCATCCAATAATAGAAAAGGTGTGGAATATTTATAGATGTTGTCAGCTGAGTTTGTTGAACAGGAATATGTCCCATTCCTTTCTGTTCCATCCTCACTGTGAGAGAGCTTTCAAAAATCACACGTTCTCGTTGATGATAAAATAAAGTGTCAGCAGATCAGGATTTGCTGCTGTGCGGAGTTTAAAACGTAGCTCTTGTCTGCTGTCAGAGATCAAACAGAAAGATTAAGGTGGAGACGCAGCGGTTTGGAGGGTGTAGCGGTGGCGGATACGGAGATGAACGGATGAAATGAGGCCAGTGTCATCCTGCCTCATTTACTATGCAGGGTTGGGAGGGGATTATCCTCGCTTACATAACTCAGTCTCCCCCCCATCTCCCCCCTTAACTAGCCCATCTCCCCC
>CAKAOH010038059.1:0-12755 GCA_916701665.1 Sebastiscus tertius
GGGGGGGGGGGATGAAGAGGATGAGGAAGAGGAAGAGGAGGAGGAGGAACTAAACGAGCTCTTGACATCAGTTTAGGAGTGACATGGATAACATCTATGAATATAATAGTATAAGTAATACAAATGTATGTATTTATTTATTATTGTAAATCAATTAACAACACAAAACAATGACAGATATTGTCCAGAAACCCTCACAGGTACTGCATTTAGCATAACAAATATGCTCAAATCATAACATGGCAAACTGCAGCCCAACAGGCAACAACAGCTGTCAGTGTGTCAGTGTGCTGACTTGACTATGACTTGCCCCAAACTGCATGTGATTATCATAAAGTGGGCATGTCTGTAAAGGGGAGACTCGTGGGTACCCATAGAACCCATTTTCATTCACATATCTTGAGGTCAGAGGTCAAGGGACCCCTTTGAAAATGGCCATGACAGTTTTTCCTCGCCAACATTTAGTGTAAGTTTGGAGCGTTATTTAACTTTCTTCATGACAAGCTAGTATGACATAGTTGGTACCAATGGATTCATTAGGTTTTCTAGTTCTGTCAGCGTTGTGTTCAGTGTCTGAAAGCTGCATGCTAACTGGACTGAGCGGTTGTTATTAGTGTAAAGTCATCATTGACTCAACTGCTGCTGGTCAGCCTGATTGAGGCTCATAACGAGCTTTATGCTACGAGCTAATGGAGGGAAGCTAATGACGACATCAATGAGAGAGAGCGGGAGGTCCAACATTTACAGACCAGATTCAAGTCAAACTCATTCTTTTAATTGTTTCTCCACAGATGAAACATCAGGATGCAATAAAACACATCTGCATCATAAAATCCCTGTTTTATAATAACACCTGGGTAATATGGTTTTAAATGGTGCTTTTCTAGTTGTTTTTGGTCCCTTTATTTCCTACACTGGATAGATTTATTCATCACTTCACAAAAGACAGAATATCAGACGACACAATGAAACATATTAATGAACAAAAACAAAATAATGAAGCCAATAAATGTAAATAAATTCTCTCTGTTAGCGTCCATTACTGCACTCGGTGGGCCGTAGAAGTGACGGGGTGTAGATTTCACTTTCCACTCGTCGATCCAGATCGTCCCACAGGTGTTATGGGCGGTCCATCACGTGCCGGACAGTCCTGACAGATGTGATCACAGCATGCTGATGATGGCTAAAACTTTTTATAATGTTAATCAGTGCTGCTAAAACCCAAATAAACCTCAAGAAAGTTTAACAGCACCAAACGCAGACCTGAAGAGGATCAAACTGTTGTTCCACTGGTACAATAAAGTACTCTAAATATGTTTTATGTTGCGTTTTACTGTGTTGTGTTTTGAACGTCTCTCAGTGCAGCTCAGACTCCATATGATGCATTCAAATGACTTTCTGAGAACTAAACCTCCAAAACTGGTAAGTTTAGTGTGAACACAGCTGGATTCTCACAAGATCACACAAGAATCCGTCTCGTCAGGCTGCAGGTAATGTGTCCAGACCAATCAGCGTCCTGTGCAGCTAGGGGGGCGTGGCTTAGGAGTGTTTGACGACACGTTGTTCCTGAAGAGATTAGCGTAGCTGCTGCAGCATCAGTTCTGTCAGAACTGGAGAGTTCAAGTCAGGTGATCCATTTATTACAAATTAATGAGAACTTATAAACATTTTGAGTCTTTTACAAAGTTTACTTTTGACTTGAAATCTATCATTGAAATGACTAAATAAAGTCACAAACATAGGTTAACTGAATATAACTACGTATAGCTACACCGAAGGAGCTGAGACTTCCAGGACGAGATGGGACACAAACTCAGCTCTTATCAACCACCTTCAGCTCCAAACCTGTCGCTGTGTGCTGATGCTGCTGTTGGCTACACAGAGAAGAACTCATGCAGTGGGGAGGGTGGTCCGGGTGTGGTGCCATCATGGAGAGTGGAAGGTAACAGTCACAGATGGAGTTCCAGCACGTCGTGAGAGGCCGACAGCGGCGGCGTCCCAAACTCCAGGTTGAGCTGTCCCTGACTGCGAGAGCGAGTCAGCAGTAAGGACGGCAGAGCGTAACGCTGCGTCCGTCTTCCGCGGACAAACGTCTCACCTGAGGACACATCATCAACATTCTGCTTGATACAGAAACTTTACGGTACGTTCACACCAAGTTCACTTTTCACACAGCGCAATTAAATACAAAATCAATGCAAAGTGGACGCGGATTTGTGGCAGGCGACACGAAAGGGAGTTTAAATATTTCCACTGGAGTGAGAAATTGTTGTAGCGTTGTGTGGTGAAAGCCTCTCAGCATTGAGATTGTCCTCCTGTCATCACTGACGTCCTGACGTTGTTGAATCAGAAATGGAGGAAATAAATCTTGTATGTGTCTGTGGTCACCCAGAGCTACGATAGTACATCATATCTGTACAGAGACCGGACCAAACTCTGTGTAGAAACCACAGACTGTCTATGGTAGAAACAACAACGTCGCTGCCGTATTTATGCCTAAATGACTTTATGTTGAGTGTTGATGGAGCAGCTGCATAGCCTGGCACTGATCCATCCAAACTCCATTCAGAAAACAAGCATTTTAGAAGTTGTTTGCTTGTCGTCTTGGTAACAGACCTGACAAAGCATGAATTCAGACTTTTTACTAATCAGAATCATTATGTAGTTATTTCAGCATCATTTTGATCTGTTTATTGATATTAAATCACAGCACAATCTGTTTATTTTGGGTTCATACTGCAGTAGCAATGTGTGGCTGCTAGATACAGTCAGTGCAATGACACTGCATGTGAATACATCTCGCCGCCGGGGGATGTTATGAACCCAGACACGACGGCGTGTGGTTTTCTGACATATCTGGGACTTCCACAACATGTACAAAGCAGCAACAGTGGTTATTCCTTCCATGGTTGATGGAGGAAATGGAGGAAAGAAAAGTCGTTGGTATCTGTGGAGACAAGCTCCTCCTCCTCTCCGGCACATCTAGCGCGAATGAACAGAAATGAGACCGGCGGACCGACTCGTGAGAGTAAAGTGAGGCGAAAATTCGCTTCGCTCTTGGTGTGAACACATCATAACTCAATCAATGGGAGATGATGTTGTTATAAACATGCAGCATCTGATCAATAATGAATTAATAATTAAAATAGGAATTATATCAATATGTGATCAAGAGTTATTAACGGGGCCATATCCTGCTCATTTTCAGGTTCATACTTGTATTTTGGGTTTTCTACTAGAACATGTTTACATTATTGTTCTCATCCTGTCTGTGTGAATATAACCCGTCCGTCTGAAACACACACATTTTAGCGCCTGTCTCTTTAAGAAACCCAGTCTGCTCTGATTGGCTGGTGAGAAAAATATGGTTCACCTTTGTAAAGGTAGTTCTCCTGCTGTGGGCGATATATTCAAATGAGGCTGAAAACTCAATCAGGGTCCAATGAAATAAGATGTATTATTATATATCATATATTATATATTATAGTGGCTCGACATCAGAGGGGAAAATTTGTATCCTTTTATGCTTGTTTTGGACCACACAACATGCTTCAGTATAAATAATATAATATATTATCTGTAGTTATACAGCAGAAAGCATGTGAACATGAAGCGTGGGTCACCTGACTGAGCCTGAGGTTTGTTGAAGACGTCGGTGCAGCCGTTCCAGTAGTGGACCGCCATCTTCCCGTGATAATCTCTGATGGAGCTGTTAGCGTCTGATGGAAACAAGAGAAGAAGAACGTGATACTAGACGACCACTAAATATGACGTTATAGTATTACTCTGGTCAGAGAGCTTCAGATCAGGTTTATTTCATGTTTCTCATGAAAGACAGGACGGACAGGGAGAGAGGGGGAGGAACATCCTGAACTACCAGGATGACTACCAGGTGATGGCCAAAAAACAAGATGGCAACAACCCAAAATGCCGAACTCAAGGCTTCAAAATTATGAAAAATATGCAGAAAATAAATGAAAAATATTAGTAAAATATGTGAAAAATATTAGTAAAATATCTGAAAAATATAAAAAAAATATGAAAAATGTAAAAAAAAAAAAAACAACAACATGAAAAATGTCTGACAAATATGTGGAACACATCTAAAAATTATTAGTAAAATATGTGAAAAAATGTCAAGAAAATTATGAAAAATTTTCCAAAAATATGTGGAAAATATATGAAAATTATTATTAAAATATGTGAAGAATAAGTGAACAATGTCCGAAAAATATGTGGAAAATATATGAAAAATATTATTAAAATATGTGAAAAAAACATGAAAAATGTCTGAAAAATATATGAAAATTATTAGTAAAATAGCTTAAAACAATGGTGAAAACTGTCCTAAAATGACAACATTGCCACCGGACAAAAACAGCTCCTCGCCCGCCTTGTTCCTGAAAACAATAAGAGACGTCTTCCGTACATGTACAGCTTCTTCTCTTGTTGAGTTTTATGGCGGTTTACATCCATAAGTGCATTAGCACCATCTGCAGGACCGTCCCTTACCCGATCTATTCCAGCATTACCATGTGAGAAAAGGCTCAAACCGGAAATGTTCCTGAACGTAGTGAATGTGTGAATAGTGGAAATCACCAGCGGAGCCTGGACGGTGATCCCAGTAATTTACCAGGAACTCTGTGTGAAACACAGTCAGTACAGCGCAGGTAGAGACGGTAGGACTCCCCTCAACCTCTGGCTTCCACTATGAATCCACCTTCAGCCCTTCAACCAAACAGTCATTGTTCTCTTTCTGATGATTTCATTTGAAGGTAAAAATATTTAAAATAAAGATCATCTGGCGACGCCTCTGACTCGACTCATTCTGACCATTTTTCTCTTCTTCACGTCAAATTTAAAAGGTTTTCCTTATTATGTCAATCGTTTTATAACGATGTGAGTGGAGTGAAACAGAGGAAAGTTCAATTTAAATGAGGACTTTTATATCTCAGTCATAACGATGAGATGTACGACTCAAACCTCCAGACATACAGAGGATGAAATATCCTCAGTGTTGGTTTTCTGTCTCTCTGTAAACTCAGCAGATATAACATGAAGGATGAACTGTGTTGTTTAACTCTGAGTGTGAGGAGGCAGCAGACGAGCCCAGTCATCATCATCATGTTGCAGCTCAGAGGAGGATGCTCGGTGTGACACTGGGAAGTTAATGGTTTCACTGAGTAACTGAAGACAGTTAAACTCCCACCAACCTCCTCCCTCCTCCATCAAACCCAGTTTAAACTGCCAGAACAGAAACAGAAGCTGCAGCGAGGACGCCTCAACTCAGCTTCATCAGTCTCCTCTATAGATACACGCCGAGTTCAACGCCGGCCTCAGGTCGATATTTAGCGTAAAAGTTTAAGCTTTTAGAGCAGAGGTTTGTCTGAGTTCCTCCACATAGATTTATGTTTAACATCGCACTGATTTGAAATGATTAGTTGTCGCTCTATTCGTTGTACCGTGTGGTTAGCTCATGAACTGCTGCTGCTGCTGCTCTGTGAATTTCTGCTGGACAACCAACGTTAAAGCACATTGTTGGGTCCAATCACCCATGAAGACAGTATCCCCCCGACCCAACAGATTAATATCTTAATTACTCAATATTTTCTACACTCAAATTCAAAAAGCAATATAAACAAAAATGTGTATTTGAGTCAAATCTAGTGCATTAAAGTATGAAACTGTCAGGTGTTAAATAAAACATTAGTACCTCAGAATAAAACAAGAAAATATGACAATCTAAAAATAGGCAAATTAAACATATAAATGTCTTAAAAAGTGTGTTTAAGTGTGTATGTATGCACTTTAAGATCAAGCTGGAACAGGAACGGATCGGGGTTAACTTTATATTCTATTGAATATTTGAATGAATTAATTACAAGTTGTGCTTTAAGTGAATTTATAATGACTTACTTACTGTACACCTGTACTCACCTACTTTAACAATGAGACTGGCAGTAATGTGAAGCAGCCATGTATATATACAACATCAGCAGTTTGCAGGATGTGGAGTTGTACAAATAGGGGAATATCTATCTAGAGCCAGAGAACAACAGAAAGTTTCAGTTTACATGAAACCCAGCGACTGTTGTAGCGTTTCATTGACAGGTCTGATCAGCTCTGTGACTCTGCAGAAACACGCGTTCATATGGAAACATGTTTAATGTGCAGACGGTGACCCTGGTGACCACATGGGTCGACGGTGGTCACAGGGCGCCGCCGCAGCTCCACAGGGATCATCAGAGTCCATCATGAGTCGGCCTCATTAGCACCAATATCAACTCCTCTTTTCCTATGTGTGTGTGTGTGTGTGTGTGTGTGTGTGTGTGTGTGTGTGGACTGGACTTGTCAATCTGTCCGTTGGGTGTGTCTTTTGTCTTTTGTCTGCCAGAGGCGATCTGCATCACTACCTCCTCCTCCTCCTCTCAGAGAGGCTCTGAGGCGTGGAGGAGGAGGAGGAGAAGAATCCCTCGCTGTTTGATTCTCAATGTGTGAATATCAATTTCATACGTTAATATGAATAAAACCCTCACACACAACTACAACAACCAGAGAGAAACAACGATATAAAAACACGTTTCTCGGTTAATGAGACGACAGATTAGCTGCAAATTTACTCTCACATGTGACAACAAGTTGAAATTAATCATTTCTGTAAAATGTTCCTTTTTGTTTATCAATGTTGTATTTGTGTGTTCCAGTTGTCTTAATAATAGATTATATGTTAGTTTAATTTCATTATTGAGTATTAGACTGCTTATCACTGCATTAATCATCATTTACTTTCTAATGTTTGTCTCCAGACACCCTTGTATAGATTTCTATTTTTTATTCCTATTTTAGTTTCATCAAGCTCTTATTAATTCTGTCTTTATGCTGCTGCTGCAACAACTGAATTTCCCTGTTAGTCAATACATTCATGGGTGATTTGGTAATGGTTAATAAATATGTGAAAGATGTCTGAAATTTATTTGTGAAAAATGTCCAAAAAATATGCAGAAAATATCTGAACATCATTAGTTAAATAGGTGAAAAATACGTGAAAAACGTAAAAAAAAAAAAAATATGAAAAACATCCGAAAAATATGCGGAACAAAATATTAGTACAATATGTGAAAAGTGTCAAACAAATATATGAAAAATGTCCAAAATATACACAGAAAATATCCGAAAATGATGAGTAAAATAGGTGAAAGAATTTGTGAAAACTATCCGAATATTATCTCTATCTATTTCCCTGTTTATCAATAAAGGTTTATCTTATCTTATCATTAACTTTTTATTACATTATGTATGAAAACTAAAAAATATACTAAAATATCTGAAAATTATTAGTAAAATATGTTAAAAATGTATGAAAATGTCCGGATAATATCAGAAAATGATTAGCAAAATAGGTGAAAAAATTGTGAAAAATGTCTGAATAATCGATTCTATTATCTCTATCTATATTCTATTCTATTCTTATTTTAGTTTAATAAAGCTCTTATTATTTCTGTCTTTGTGCTGCTGCAACAACTGAATTTCCCTGTTGATCAATAAAGGTTTATCGTTTATTATCATTAACTTTTTATTACATTTTGTATTAAAACTTTGTAATCTGGTCGTCTGATTCTCAGCAATATTTTTCTGTTTGTGATCAAAAATGTTAAAAGCTGTTGTAGAGTTAAGAAGGACGGAGAGGAACACGTTCTCTCTTTATGTTTGTTCCTCATGAATCTGAAGGACGATTTAAGGTGGACTGACTAACTGAAGGTGGATTTAAGGTGGACTGACTCACTGTGAGTGTTGATGAGGGCCTGGACGATGTGCTGGTGGCCGTGGATGGAGGCCAGGTGGAGAGCTGTGTAACCCTGGAAACAACACACAGTATTATGGTCTGTACTCAAAATAACATACACCATAATGATATATATCTATATCGATATATATCTATATCTATATATATAGGTACAGTAGGTAAACTGTGATTCCCTGTGAGTAATCACATAGACTCAGAGTGACTTGAAGTAGGTTCATGCTACATGAGGTGGTTTGGAAAGTTTGTTCTCAGCTCATCTCGTCTCTACATGATGTGTAAATAAACAAAGTTGTGTTGCTATAAATCAAACATGCTCAGACTCCAGATGGTTTTAAAGTTGATTAAAAGTGTTTAAAGCTTCTGAATCGTGTCCCAGATCAGCCGACTTGTTTACAGTTTACGGATTTTAGTCTGAGGAGTGAAACAGGAACCAGAGTGAGTTCAGAATCCAGTGGATCAGTAAAATCAGCCTCCTGTCAGCTCCAATAACGGAGGATCTGTGTGTTCGTCCGTCACTCCGTGTCAGTCTCTATCATTTGTTCACATTAACACGGCGAGTCCCAGCGGATCGGCCCGCCCATCATGCTGAGCTGCTGTCAGCGTCAGAGACGAACAAACGCTCCGTCAGTCCGCCGTTTCCACCCCGGATACATGACAGTAAAGGAACGGCAGACGGTTTGAAGTCGGTGTTGATTAGGAGAACGGGTCTGTAGTTTACAGACTGTAAATGGGCCCTGGAGGCTGTCTGATGTGCTGTCACACTGTCAACGTCTTTACCGCCACTCTGACACCCGTTACACAATAAACTGCTATATGATCATTACTATATATATATATATATATACATATATGTATATATATGTATATATATATATATATATAGTTATATACGATGCCCTACATCCTGAGGGCTACCTGGTTGATCCTGCCAGTAGCACATGCTTGTCTCAAAGATTAAGCCATGCAAGTCTAAGTACATACGACCGGTACAATGAAACTGCGAATGGCTCATTAAATCATGGTTACATACGATATACTGTATATATACAGTGTATATATATACAGTATATCTATATCTGACTGACGTGATCATGGTGCTGGGACTAATAGCAAGTAAACACCTCAGACTAACATGAAGACGTCTCTGAGGCCGTAAACACACCGTCTGACATTTTGTTGAAAGGTTGAGCTGCTTTCATGTGTTTTTAAAATGCACTTTGAGCTTCATATCAGAGCTAAAGGCCACGACAGCAGGAGGTCCTGAGAGCGGAGGCCTCAGTCCTGATCCAAGATGATGTCACAGCGAGATCAGCTGGTAGCACAGGAAACAGCTCAGGTTACATCCACACTAATACGTTTTAAAACAGATAACTTCTGCTACGTTAACGCCTGGCGTCCTCACTACTCCACCGTTTTCAAGACATTTGAAAACGCTGCTGACCCCGTTTTAGTTTTAAACCCGGGGAATACATTTTAGTCTGGACAGACAGAAACGGAGAACTTTAAAAATGATGATGCAGACGCCCACGTTCACTTCCTGATTGGGTCTCATCAGTCACGACGTCTGTCCGTTTCTGCAAGAAAACAAATGCTCGTCTGGATTTAGATCGTTTTCGTTTTAAAACGGCGTTTAGTGCGGATGAAGCCTGAGGTTCAACAAATCCACTGATACAGATTTAACCGGAGCAAATAACATGTTTTAAATCCTTAAATTTCACCTTAAAAGTCACTGAAAAGTCCTTGAATCCTGTCGTATCTTATAAACCTCAGTCCTGAATCTGATGTTGAAGCGAAGAGTTGTGTTCTTTTCTTCTGATTCTCTCTAAAACCTCCGTCTCTTCCTCCACATCTGGAGCGTCCAGTTGTCGTGTGACGACTCCACTTTAACCACATCTGTGTCTCATGTGCTGTTGTTTTAAAAACATTTTTATAAGGTGGATTAATTAAAAGATGACTTACCCCCTTCAGAGAGACGAGGCAGAGAGAGGTCAGAGAAACACAGAGGATCAAACACAGGCAGCAAACTCACCTGTCAGAACTCTATTTCCTTAAATAGTGTGATATCTAAAGGGAGTCTGGTACAGCGGCGGATTTCTAAAGCGAGAATGGTTCAGAAACTTACGTGCTGTTGGTGACGGATGGTTGGAGAAGAGGATGAAGAGAATGAAGAGGATGAAGAGGATGAAGAGCAGATAAAAGAAGAGAGAAAAAGATATTTACTCAACTGTGTTCAACATCTGGAGATCAAATTACTGTGAAATAAAAACATATTCTGACTTTATTTGCTCTCTTTAAACGGGATGAAGGGAAATCATTATTTCAACATGTTTCTTCACATATATTCTGAGTTTAGTACAACTCCGAGGTTATAAACCTTTTCCCAAAGGTCTCCAAAACGCCTACGTCCCGTCGTCTTCGCCTACGTCCCGTCGTCTTCGCCTATGTCCCGTCGCCTTCACATATGTCCCGTAGCCTACGTCTTGTCGTCGCCTACGTCCCGTCGTTTCCTACATGTACGTCCCGTCGTCGCCTTCATGTTCGTCCCATCGTCTCCTACATGTACGTCCCGCCGTCGCCTTCATGTTCGTCCCATCGTCTCCTACATGTACGTCCCGCCGTCTCCTACATGTACGTCCCATCGTCGCCTTCATGTTCGTCCCATCGTCTCCTACATGTACGTCCCGCCGTCGCCTACATGTACGTTTTCTTTTTCCATCCAGGTTGAGGAGAATATCTGAAGCTCTGTAGAGAGAATCCATTACAGAAGCACTGAACCTCCTCCAGTGAATCCAAAGCGTTCTCTGAGAGCGGAGCTATTCCTCCCTCTTAATGCCGCTCTATGGATTATTGATTTCTGATTTGCTCGCCGCTCTAGCTGAGGGTCTTTTTATCAGAGCCATTACCTCCTTAACGATTAGAGACAAAAAGTTAATTATGTAATTATGGAGCCAATGAGTGACTTGTCTGCTTTGCTTTGCTCTGGTGGGGTTTGAACATTATCTCCTGTGTGCTCATCATCAGCAGCAGCAGCGGCGGCGGCGGCGAGCAGATTAACACTCACAGAGGCAGATGCTAAATTGAATTCTCCAGGCCCACGGCTGTCTGGAAGCCATTAAGTAATCACAACATTGGCCCGTTCGAATCAATCCACTGCACACTGATGACGCTCTGAGTTTGTGTGTGTGTATGTGTGTGTGTGTGTGTGTGTGTGTGTGTGTGTGTGTGTGTGTGAACAGCATATTTTCACTCCGTTTCTATCGACTGTGAAAGCAGAAAAAAACAAACAGCTGATCTTTATACTCAGAGCTGTTTTAAAACCTGACAGTCAGAACCAACGTTCATGTTTTCTGTTACACAAACTGATCTGATCTGATCCGTTAGTTTGGTTTCACATTTCAATGATGAGAGCGCACTAAAGATCTACCTGACACACCTATGTCACATCGTCACATATGTCCCTTCGCCACAGCCTACGTTCCGTCTTCATCACCTACGTCCTGTTGTCGTCGCTGAAGGGGCGACGGGACGTAGGCGAAGAAGACAGGATGTAGGCAAAGGGATGTGGGCAACTGGACGTAGGTAGTGGCGACAGGACATAGGTGACGGGAGGCAGGCGACGATGACGGGACATAGGTGAAGACGACAGGAGGTAGGCAACGGGACGTAAGCGATGACTATGGGACATATGTGACATATGTGCTAACATTAGTTTAGTGTGTTAGCATGCTAACATTAGTTTAGTGTGTTAGCTAACATTTAGTGCGATGCTAACATTAGCTAATTATCAGTAAACACAGAGTCCAGCTGGTGAATGTCTTTAGTTCTGCAGGTATTTGGTCATAAACCACATTAACATCTTGACGTGATGATGGCGACAGAGGAAAAGTTATTACAGTTCATCCTGAATGATGAGCCACATTTCATCACCTTCCATCCCATAATAGTTGTTGAGATGTTTCAGTCTGGACCAACAGACGTTATGATCCATAAAGCCGTGATGCTACAGGCTGAAAGCTAACGTGTGAAGATGTTTCTCTGCAGCAGCGGGAGGATTATGGAGGTTAACAATCCTCTGCTGTTGTTTGTTGTGGCGGCGGCCTCTGGCCGGCGGAGGTTAACGCCGTGAACTTGAGAGGCTGAAGGAGTAATTGGAGGAGAAAGGCCTCGTGGGGCGTCCACTGTACGTAACAGCAGGGTTAAACCAGAGCACGGATGATATAATTGGATAATGAAAAAGCCCCTACAGGCTTCACAGGATGTGTGTGTGTGAGAGTGTGTAGTGTGTTTGGCAGTAAATCAGGTCTGTGTGTGTGTGTGTGTGTGAGAGAGTGTGTAGCAGTGTGATGTTGTTGAACTATTTAATAAACATCTCTGTAAAATAATATTCTCTCATATTAATCTGCTCGGCTCCGTCTCAGCTGAGTCTCACGTAACCGCAACCTGAACTGAAGCCTTTATTGACACTGCAAGTCTATACGTGTGTAAACGTGAGGTTGATGCCCAATAAAAAAGCGCCTACATCCCGTCGTTTACGCCTATGTTCCGTCAACACCACCTACGTCCCGTCCACACCACCTACGTCCCATTGTCCGGACCTACATCCCGTCTACACCGCCTACGTCCCATCGTCCGGACCTACATCCCGTCTACACCACCTACGTCCCATCGTCCGGACCTACATCCCGTCTACACCGCCTACGTCCCATCATCTTGACATACGTCCCGTCGCCTATATCCCGTCGACACCGCCTACATCCTGTCGCCTAAATCCCGCTGCCTAGGGGTGGACTGTCCTCAGTGCAACTGTTAACTGGGGAGGACTGTCCTCAGTGTGACTGTTATGTCTCTCTGTTGGACAGGAAGTGAACTGTTCCTTTAAGGAGGAGAATCTGTGATGAAGAGGATGTTACTGTGGTTGTTTATGAACTGAAGGTCCAGCTGAAGTTATTAA
>CAKAOH010038059.1:12775-26324 GCA_916701665.1 Sebastiscus tertius
GGAGGTTAACAATCCTCTGCTGTTGTTTGTTGTGGCGGCGGCCTCTGGCCGGCGGAGGTTAACGCCGTGAACTTGAGAGGCTGAAGGAGTAATTGGAGGAGAAAGGCCTCGTGGGGCGTCCACTGTACGTAACAGCAGGGTTAAACCAGAGCACGGATGATATAATTGGATAATGAAAAAGCCCCTACAGGCTTCACAGGATGTGTGTGTGTGAGAGTGTGTAGTGTGTTTGGCAGTAAATCAGGTCTGTGTGTGTGTGTGTGTGTGAGTGTGTGTGTGAGAGAGAGTGTGTAGCGGTGTTGTTGAACTATTTAATAAACATCTCTGTAAAATAATATTCTCTCATATTAATCTGCTCAGCTCCATCTCAGCTGAGTCTCACGTAACCGCAACCTGAACTGAAGCCTTTATTGACACTGCAAGTCTATACGTGTGTAAACGTGAGGTTGATGCCCAATAAAAAAGCGCCTATATCCCGTCGTTTACGCCTATGTTCCGTCAACACCACCTACGTCCTATCGTCCTGACATACGTCCCATCCCCACCGCCTATGTCCCATCATCTTGACCTACGTCCCGTCCACACCACCTACGTCCCATCGTCCGGACCTATATCCCGTCGACACCGCCTACATCCTGTCGCCTAAGTCCCGCTGCCTAGGGGAGGACTGTCCTCAGTGTGACTGTTATGTCTCTCTGTTGGGCAGGAAGTGAACTGTTCCTTTAAGGAGGAGAATCTGTGATGAAGAGGATGTTACTGTGGTTGTTTATGAACTGAAGGTCCAGCTGAAGTTATTAAAGTGCATGACAGCTGCTGATTCTGACACACACACACACACGCCGCTCACCGATCTGACGTTGACGTCGGCTCCGGACCGAAGCATCATGTCCACCGCCTCCTGACCGCCCTGCTTGGCTGCCCAGTGAAGCGCCGTCTGAAAACACACACACAGTTTACACACCTTCATCCTTCCAACCTTTCTTATTAGACATTCATGACTATTTAAAACATAATAAGCATCTAAACACTTTAAAAGTAATCCTGATTTACAGCAGAGCATATTAAAAGGTTTTGACTGAAGGAAACTGTGGACAGCAGCGTTGCTCACGCTAACAGGCTAACGAACAAACACCACAGTGAAACTAAACTACTGAACTTACAAACTTGATGAGTCCGATGGATGTCAAGAGAAGAGACAATAAAAAGAGACTCATGAAGGACGTGATTCCAACATCAGGGATAAACAGTAATAGTAAAAATGTCTTCCTGTAGATGTGAACGTGTTTCCTGTTAGTCCCAGTCTAACATGTCTCTCATCCATTCATACCTCCGACCCTCTTCTGTCCACATCTGAACTGGACTGAAGACAAGTAAACATCAGCCAGCTGTAATCTGCCTTTTTAAGATTAACATCGCCTCCTTTCAGAGCCACATTAACCATAGTAACCATAGTAACGTTGCCATCTTGGTTTTTGGTCGTCGCTTCCTTGGTTTTTGCAACCAAGTGATACGAGAGGGTGGCGCTAAATACAACTGAACGCTGAATAAGACATTTTTAGTCGACTAAATGTTATAATCAACTTTGATGAAGTGAAAACACACCGTGAAAGGGTTAAAACACAAACAACTCCCAGACCAAAAGTTTTGGTCCAGTTTTATTTTGCTTCTAGGAGATGTGCTGTGAATACAGAACAGTATTATTTTGATGCAAAGATTTGTACATTAGCAGGAATGTTGTTTTGACTCCAATAAAAAGATTTACACTAATTTCTCCACTCTGATGTTCTTCATTCAGCCAACAACGAGAGCGTGAACACGGCGTTGGTCATCAGGGGGAGAAGAGGAGAAACCCCCCCATGGTCGTGTACAGGAGGGTTAACGGAGCTTTATTTTGGCGGTGTCTCTGTGATACAGGCTGACCGCTGAGCTGCTGCCAGGCTGCTTCAACCGCCACGCTTTTCATTAGAAGGTGCTAACTGAACCCCGCCTCGCCGCCGGACTCTTCCGACACTCACTGAGACTGTTTTGGCCTCTCGCACACACACACCTCAACACACACTGCAACACACACCGCAACACACACTGACAGCAGTGCTTAGAGGAGCTGAGAGGAGCTGAGAGGAGATGAGAGGAGCTGTGAGGAGAGGAGAGGAACTGTGAGGAGATGAGAGGAGCTGAGAGGAGATGAGAGGAGAGGAAAGGAGCTGAGAGGAGCTGAGAGGAGCTGTGAGGAGATGAGAGGAGATTAGAGGAGCTGAGAGGAGATGAGAGAGCTGAGAGGAGCTGTGAGGAGATGAGAGGAGATGAGAGGAGCTGTGAGGAGATGAGAGGAGATTAGAGGAGCTGAGAGGAGATGAGAGGAGCTGAGAGGAGATGAGAGATATTTACGTGCATCTCTGAGCAAACAATATTAAATTTCATTTTACACGAGGGCTGTCAAAGTTAACGGGATAACGCGAGGAAAAACTGTCATGTCCATTTTCAAAGGGGTCCCTTGACCTCTGACCTCTAGATATGTGAATGAAAATGGGTTCTCTGGGTACCCACGAGTCTCCCCTTTACCGACATGCCCACTTTATGATAATCACATGCAGTTTGGGGCAAGTCATAGTCAAGTCAGCACACTGACACACTGACAGCTGTTGTTGCCTGTTGGGCTGCAGTTTGCCATGTTATGATTTGAGCATATTAGTTATGCTAAATGCAGTACCTGTGAGGGTTTCTGGACAATATTTATCATTGTTTTGTGTTGTTAATTGATTTACAATAATAAATATATATATATAAATTTGCATAAAGCAGCATATTTGTCCACTCCAATGAGTATTGAATACTTGACAGATCTCCCTTTAAGGTACATTTGGAACAGATAAAAAATGTGTGATTAAATATTGTTATTTTTTAGGACCCATTGTTATTGAACAGAAACACAGTTTGAGTGCAGATTAAAATGTTTGCACTGCGTTATCTCTCAACTATAACACAACGTGACAAAAATAATACGACAAAAATCCTGCAAGTGTCTGCTAATTAATTCTCAAACGATACAGAAATGAATGGAAACCAATAGCTGCCTGCAAAGTGGGTAAAATCCATTACAAGATCTGATAAACAGTTTGAGCAGAAGAGTCAGCAGGAATGTAACGTATTCCTGATTTGTGGATTCGTGCAGAATGGCTGGTTGAATAAACGCAGCGTGTGACACATTCACACATTTGCAAACATGATGGACACCTGTCTGCCTCAGCAGGACGCTCAGCTATCGTCCTCTGACAGATCCAGGAGGGCAGCGCTGACGGTGACCCGGCACAAACTGGCAACTGCCTCCCGACGGCGGGCGGCAGTGCGGCGGGCATCTGCTGGCCCGTTGGTGGCGGAGGAGTGACGGGCAGAATGAGTTAGCGCTGCTGTGGGAGAGCAGCAGGGAAAAGGCACATCAAACAGGCGTGAATTTCACTCCTTCCGTTTTGATCAAGTGAAGCATGAAAAGGAGTGTAATACTCTCAAGTGGCGCGAGGGTTACACCATTGATGTTGTTATTTCTGCATGGGGAGGTCCATGCAGCTAATGGGAGGAGGGGGGGGGCGGCGCATTAGGCGAGGCCATATGGAGGGGTCCTTTTGCAGAAGCTCTTGAATAGGAAGCTTAGAGTCCCATAATGCCGTGTGAAATTCTACTTCTGGCATCGGCGGGGAGTTTTCAAAGCCGGCCTGCAACAGTTCGACCATATGTGCCAGTTTGAAAGAGCCTCTTTTACTGGGTGGAGAATCACACTTTGACTTAACAATGAATCTGAAGAACATATGTTGGGACTGGAGGAGGATCGATCTGTAAACACTGCGTACAGATTAGTGAGCTCCCCGACGGGGTGAGCTGTCTAAACGAGGACAACCGGACTTCATCCCCCTGTTGACTGACTCCCACATTCTCACTGTATGACTGTGAAATCAAGACTTTAAGAACAGAAAGTAAAAGCACACGGAGGAGACGGTGGACTCAAACGCTGGAGCGAATGAAAGATGTTGAGGGTGATTGTGTGATGATCAGTCCCTCCCATCTGCTTCGCTTCAGGCTCACTGTTTGCTCAAATATTAATTACCATGTAATTACAATATCATTACACATCCCCATTGTCTGGGCCGCTGGGCCGCTCAAATCACACAGTCCCTAATGAGCATGAAGTCTATCCTGCTGCAGCGTCCGACTGCTAATCATGGCCGGATTATGAGACAACGGGGCCCTGGGCACAGATGTGGAGACAGTTCCCCATCCCTCCTTCATAGGAGCAAGACCCCCAGACTGAGAGGGACACAAAATGAGCACAAAGAGACGCAAAACAACTACAAAGAGACACAAAACAACCACAAAGAGATGCAAAACAACCTCAAAGAGTCGCTAAACAACCACAAAGAGACAAAACAACCACAAAGAGATGCAAAACAACCACAAAGAGACACAAAACAACCTCAAAGAGTCGCTAAACAACCACAAAGAGACAAAACAACCACAAAGACACACAAAACAACAACAAAGACACACAAAACAACCACAAATAGATGCAAAACAACCACAAAGAGACACAAAACAACCACAAAGAGATGCTAAACAACCACAAAGAGATAAAACAACGACAAAGAGGCGCAAAACAACGACAAAGAGACGCAAAACAACCACAAAGAGACGAATAACAACCACAAAGAGACACAAAACAACAACAAAAAGGCGCAAAACAACCACAAAGAGACAAAACAACCACAAAGAGACACAAAACAACCTAAAAGAGACGCAAAACAACCTCAAAAAGATGTTCTGTGTCTCTTTGTAGTTGTTTTGCGTCTCTTTGTCGTTGTTTTGTGTCTCTTTGTAGTTATTTTGCGTCTCTTTGTGGTCGTTTTGCGTCTTTTAGTGGTGGTTTTAGGCCTCTTTGTGGTCACTTTGTAGTCATTTGATTAAATATCAACATTCACTTGTAACAGAGGTTCTGATCCACAGGCCCATTCACCCTTTGGGCCCCTGGGCCTGAGCTCTGTCGACCCGTTCAGTAATTCCTCCATGCTGCTGATATTAACGTGACGGCAACAGAAAGAGAAGAGCATGGTGGTGGTGGAGGTGGTTGTGTATTTAGGACAGTGTTTAGCATAGTGTGGTGGAAGTGGAAGTGGAGGTGGTTGTGTATGTAGGACAGTGTTTAGCATAGTGTGGTGGAGGTGGTTGTGTATGTAGGACAGTGTAGGACTGTCAGGTGTTTGGCTGCTCGGAGCTGTCAGGCTGTCTGAAGGGAGGACTACACGCCTCGCAAAGCAACGCAGCCTCTCTGCTGCTTCTGTACACAAACATGCCAGAAAATGGGATGTCAGTGTGAATCCTATTTACATGAACTGCATTTTTCATTAACCCCACACACACACACACACACACACACACACACACACACACATACACACACACATACAGACAGTCCTGGCTTCAAAGAGGCGGCAGACGTCCGAACATCCGACTGTCTCAGACTGCAGTGAAGGCACCAGACGGTGTTGAGGGAGCTGCTCTCTGTGATATCAGCACTAAGCTAATTGAGGCAGAAGTCAGTGTGTTGTTGTTCCGCTGTGTTTAGATGATTAGTGTTAACGCCGCCAAAAGGAAAAGACAACTTACCCCCTTCGTGTACGGCAACGTTCACATCACACAAGGTCGTCAGTCGAGGGAGAGGTGGAGACAGAGAAACAAAGAATACTTTAACACTTTCATTTCTATCGGCTCCTCTTAGAGCAGCAACCTGTGAGCAATCAAACACTAGAATAATAAAATAACGTCTCAATTAAATAGCTTCAACATATTTACTCACTCATTGCAATACTCTAGATTTTTCTTATTGTCAATGAATTCAAAGAATAGTGTTTGATATGTGTGAGATGATGAAGCCAACCAATGTTTTCCAGTGTCATACAAGTTTAAAGGCCTATTAAGATTATCGCCTGATTTTCTTTTTTATTATTAGCATTTATTGATGACAGTGAATTATGAATGACTCGTCTTGATATTTGCATAACAGATGGGTGTTTATGGGATGTATTGTTGTCAAGTACTTTGCTAAACTTTGTCTCTGTTTTTTACTAGACTGTGTGTTTTATTATGTCTAAAATTATTGATAAATACATACAAATCCTTTATATTACGTTACTGCAATTATTTCTTATTTCTTATTATATGCTGCCTGGAGCCACTTTTCAAGTCCCTGGAGGGTTATATATATACGTATACGTATATATATTACACGGCTGTGTTGAATACTCGATTCTGATTGGTCAATCACTGCGTTTTGCGGTCTGTAATTTCTCTATAACAGACCGTTGCTATGTATAACAGACCGTTGCTATGGGCGCAGATCTGATGTCAGACTCTGGAGAACCGTCTTTGTGTCAAAATATAGATTTTTCTTCAGTAAGTAGCCGTGTAATAAGCGGAATAATGTACAGCGAGACGGTCATTGTTGTGAAAGAATCCCCGACAGGGCGATGCTGCATGAGTATGTTTTACTCACAGAGACGAAATCCTGACGAGAGCAGAAGAGAAGATGAGAGAAAGTTTCATTCAGTAAATAAAAAGATTCTGATTCTGTCAATAACATTTCATCACTTCAGTCATTCAAACAGGTATTTAGTGATGAACTGTTGAAATTAACTTTTCGGGGAATCTTCTTTCTGTCAGCCGGCGTCATCTGGTTCTGTTAGCAGCGCTGACAGCAGTTCACCTCATATCAGAGAATAACATCACTGATTCATTTCTTCTTTAACTGTTACATAGATCATCTACAGTCAGCCTCTAGTAGGAGATATTTTATAGGTGCACCTTCTTCAGCACCAGGCTGGGCTCCTGAGCCAGCAGCTGACGCTGGGCGGCCATGTTCCCCAGAGCTGAGCTCCTCCACCAGAGCTTCTCCAGAGGATCCAGCTGCATCCTGTGGAACAGAGACTGGGGGGGGGGGCAAAAAGAAGTCTGATTGTAATGAACCAACTTCTCACTTCTGTTATCACATCAGTAAACATTGTAAGATTGCCACGGACAAGATGGTGACGGGCAAAAACCAAGATGGCGACGGCCAAAAACCAATACGGCGGCGCCCTAACACCAACATGGCGACGACCAAAAACCAACATGGCGACGACCAAAAACCAACATGGTGACGCCCTAAAACCAACATGGCGACGACCAAAAACCAACATGTTGACGCCCTAAAACCAACATGGTGACGCCCTAACACCAACATGGTGACGCCCTAACACCAACATGGGGACGCCCTAAAACCAACATGGTGACGACCAAAAACCAACATGTTGACACCCTAACACCAACATGGCGACAGCCAAAAACCAACATGGTGACGCCCTAAAACCAACATGGTGACGCCCTAAAACCAACATGGTGACGCCCTAAAACCAACATGTTGACACCCTAACACCAACATGGCGACAGCCAAAAACCAACATGGTGACGCCCTAAAACCAACATGGCGACGACCAAAAACCAACATGGCGACGGCCAAAAACCAATATGGCGACGCCCTAACACCAAGATGGAGATGGCAAAAATCAACATGGTGACGCCGTAAAACAAGATGCCGATGGCCAAAAACCAAAATGGTGACACCCTAACACCAAGATGGCAACGGCCAAAAACCAACATGGCGACGACCAAAAACCAAGATGCCGATGGCCAAAAACCAAGATGGTGACGGACAAAAACCAAGATGGCGACGACCAAAAACCAAGATGGTGACGGACAAAAACCAACATGCCGACGCCCTGAAAGGAAAACGTATTTTCTGCTGGGTTACGGTTGTAGTTTTAAACAGTTTTACACACGTGTTAACTTTGTAAATGGAAACAAACAGAAAAAAACATAACGACCACAGATCTACTACGGACTCAACCCTTATATTCAGACCATGTGATCTGTTTCCCAAACAATAATATGCTTCCAAACCTGAGTGTCTGGGTCATGTCAGTGACTCTGGGTCCATCAGGCCTCCCAGCTACACTGACAGTATCTGATGCTCTAAAATAGACTCTCAGTCTGTAATATGACATCATGTGTTGGTATTTTCCACGTCCTCGTTGTCCTCTGGCCGTGGCGGGGCCCGCCGTGCTGCAGGGCGGGGGTCCTGATGCCATTAGTGGTGTTTATTGTCCAGCAGGACGCCGTGGAGCAGCAGCCAGCCTTTAATCAGAGACCCGCCGGGCCGTCCTCTCTGGTCACCTGATACAGCTCCATGATAATTACACACAGAGGGAGGCTGTTCTTCAGCCTGACAACACACACAGAGACCAGGTGTCCTCACAGAGACCAGGACAGACCAACGGAGGACCTGACAACACACACAGAGACCAGGTGTCCTCACAGAGACCAGGACAGACCAACAGAGGACCTGACAACACACACACAGAGACCAGGTGTCCTCACAGAGACCGGGACAGACCAACAGAGGACCTGACAACACACACAGAGACCAGGAGACCAACAGAGGACCTGACAACACACACAAAGACCAGGTGTCCTCACAGAGACAGGGACAGTGTTAGTTGAGAAAGTTAACATTAACCAATGGGACCAGATTACCCCTACCCCATCTTGGTTTTTGTCTGCCTCCAGAACTGGCTAGTTAGCTAGATAGTTTGTCCGGAGACTGACAAGCTGTCTAGCCAACGCCTGCTCTCCTCTCGGTGGAGTAGTCTCCTGGCAGCGAGGAGTGACTCAGAGGGACCGTGTGACCCAGCGCTGTCCGCTGTTTGGCTCATTTTCTGTAGCATGGTGGAATTAGCAAGGTAGCTAGCTAACTAGCCAGTCGCTAAATGAGTAAAATCTAACAACTTAATGCTTCATCCACACGCTCTTGTCACAGCGTAGGAAAGCACAGTGCTATCGCCAGAGTGACAACTTTGTTCACCTCATTTTCTGTGTTGCTTGACAGCATGGCGGAATTAGCAAGCTAAGCTAAGTAGCCAGCCGTCCGACCAGCGTGCTGTGGCCAACGGCAGCGCTTCTCACAAGCCGTCATTTTGGTTACTGCTCCGAAAAGATACAAACTACTGCCAAAGAACATATATCACCAAGAAGTGAAAGTAAATAGTTTGTTCTATTGCAACATCAGCACCCGGCAGCAGAGCTACACTTCCACCATTTTGGACTGAAAGCGACTACCGGACGCCAGTAAAACGTCATATTCTACTGAAATGTCCTGTCTTGAACAATAAAATATTGTGACTATATTAAGCGTTTTCAGTCCAACATGGCGGCAGCAGCTGTTGTTGTTTCTATACTCTACAAACTACTGTTTATTCACACAGAAGTATAGAACGATAGGACACAGATTGGATATGTAGAGCCGAGTATGAGATTTCAGATGCAGCCTTAATCCATCAATTTATTTATAATTCACATTTTCCTAAACAGATGTTAACACTGAATCAAAGCTCAGAGCTCTTTGTAGCCACATTATCTATCATAAAGTAGAACATCTCTAATTATATTTGTTTTAAATTCTTTTATATGTAAATATTAGTTGATTGCTAGTTTGATAATTGATTAATTGTTTCAGTCACTTTTCGAGAAAACATTTGCAGCTTTTCTGTTTGATATTAAACTGAACTTGTGTTCTGTTGGTCGGACATAAAAAATCAATCAATAATCATTAGTTTTGTATAGTTATAAAAACTAAAACTTGTCCATCAGCTCCAGTTGAAACCAGAGCTTCCCTGCTGGTTCCAGTCAGAGAGCAGTGGGAGGCCGTCACAGCCAATGAGCAGCCGGCGCTGCGTCCTGTCAGGGAGCAGGACGGCAGTGATTATGGGATATCACCATGGGAACAGCGTGAGGGGGGGAGGGACTGACGGCTCTCCACTGTTCAGATAACACACACACACACACACACACACACACACACACACACACACACAGACTCACCATGACAGAAGAGGCAGCGACGCTCCGGCTGTCGTCCTCCTCACTCTGAAACACAACAACAACAACTGTGTTCAAAAACTTCAGTTTAACATTCACAATAAAAACACTAAAACCTGATTAACACTATTTATTTACTCAACACCTGACTCAGCATTACTACACACCGGCAGTGGTGGAAAGTAATCAAGTACATTTACTTCAGCACAACTCGAGGTACTTGTACTTTCCTTGAATATTTTCATGTAATGCTACTTTATACTTCTACTGCACTACAAAAAGTAAATATTGTACTTTAACTTCACTATCTGACAGCTATAAACAGTATATAAACTGACCAGGTGCATCTGTAATAATAATCCAATATATGAAAGGGTTCAGTCTGCGTTCACAGTATATTTGATGAGTACATTCTGCTGATGAATACTCGCTGTAAGTACTAGTTTATTTCTTTATCTTATTCAGCAGGTCAATAAAAATACATACTAAACACAGCATTCTACATCTCAACCAATTATCTTATTCCAATAATTTCTCAAAATATTCCATTTTTATTCTCAGAATATTACAACTTTTTTTATTCAAAATATTCCTTTTTTTCAGGAAATATTAAATTTTTGTTCTCAAAATATTACAACTTTTTTTATTCAAAATATTCCGATATTTTATCAAAATATTCCATTTTTGTCCTCAAAATATTACAACTTTTATTCTCGAAATACTGGAAACAAAATCTTGAAATACATTTTTCATTTTTTTCATTTTTTGATTCTGTTATGACTCATGTTATTATGACTTTATTCTCTAATAATGATCTGTCGTGTGCTTTTCATGCACACTTGTTTGTCTTGGTTGAATTTTGCAGATGGAGCAGATTAATAAAACTGATATCATAGACGTTATGAATCGCACAGTGTGTTGGTATCGTTGGTATAACTGTTGTGTGACTGTTTGCAGAGTGAGTGATTATATAAGATGGAACAGCAGACTGAGCGTGAACCTCCCTGAAGGAGCGTTAAAGGCTCAAATCTAACGAATCCATTAAATCCCTAAAAAGACTGTTAGGAGTCTCAAAGGCTCATAAAACACACTTGAGAGAGGATGCGGCTGCTTTCATCTGCCAACCTGACGTCTTTATTTACCGTCTCCTGTCGGCGTGGCAGATTGGCGAGGTCTCCTCTCAACGTGTTAATGAGCGCCGCTCCATTATCTCATTTATTCTTTCATTCTCTGAGCCCATACATGAATAAATCCCTTTCATGTCTCCTCCTCCTCTCATTGTCTCACTGATTCCTCTCTTTCAAGCCTCTCCTGAGTTCTCCACTGTGATTTCTCTCAACAGTAGAAAACAGAAGTACAGTTATCTACCTGTGAAGGTCTCAGAGAGGACCTTCCTTCCGTCCTCCCTTCCTTCCTTCCTTCCTTCCTCACTAAAGAGTCTTATAGAGTTTAAGAGTTTGACCTCATAGACATTCTGCTGGTGTCACTGTTACATCCACATGTCCGTGTTGTGTTTATTATATAATGGTTTCAGTATTTGATGTACAGATAGATTGTTTATTGAACCACGACGTTGTGTCAGTATCGGGGCGGTCTGATCCCGATTTTTTGACATGCCCTTGATTGATTTTTGAAAATAAAAAATAAGAAGTTAAAGATCTTTGAGTTAATCTCTCCAATAGGCGGGAAGTCATCCCCTTGTTAACCTGCCCTACTTCCATTATCTGCAACGCTGGCTCAGTCTCTCTTAAGGTGGACCAGCTTTTCTCCTTTAAGTGACGAGCCGCTCCTCTGAGTTTTGCTCAGCTTTTTATTTAATTAGGAATATTTCTTTAAACCGTTTAACCGATCTTTTAATTCTTTAAGATCTTTTAAAAGTCGGTTAACGGTTAAATGGTTAATTATTAACATCCCTAGTATCTAAACATAGTCAAAGAGTGTTCTTCAAACTTCCTGACACACATCATGTGTTGTCCTCTGTGGCGAACCGCTCCACATCAACACAAACACCAAGAATCCTGGGTAATAATGGATGAAACCTCCAGCACAGCAGGACGACGGTGTGGTAGAAACTCCTGGTGTTATGATGGACGTTTACTGACGAGTGAGGAGGGAGCAGGAGTCCCAGGAGAGAGGAGAAGGAGGAGGAGGAAGCTGCTCATTAGTAATCTAACAACACTCACTGAGGTGTTGCTCTAAATGATTACAGCTGAGGTGAATTAAAGGTAAGAAAACAGGGAAATGAGGAGTAAACAGAATTTGCATGTTTATGTTAGAAATGATAATATGTGTATTTTAAAATGCTCATATTACTGACTGTTTAGGAGTTTAAGATGAATCTACCACAGAGTGCTTCAGTCTTCAAATCCAGATTTGAACCATCAGGTTTGATTTATGCAGAAATGTGAAAGGTTTTTTTGTTCGGCAACAAATTCAACATCACAATTCAAATACTGTTTAATATTTAATATCAGCTTTGTGATTTGTGAACGTTGAGCTCAAAGTTCACTTCACAAATTAAAATGAACTAGTTCACGTTCATAGTTTACTAATTAAATAAAATTGTATTATTATATAAAATTAAATTAAACACATAAAAACCAGGCATGTGTACGTGATATGAGCACACAGAACAGTATCCATGAGCAGGAAGGCATCCTCGCGAGGGAGCATTTCGGCTCCACGTGCACGGAGATGTGACGATGTGACCCTCCCTACGCACTCGCAACTGTTCAACACTCGCTCGCTCCGTGGAACAGACGGCGGTGAGGTCTCCCCTCCTCTGATTGAAGCTGCTCTATGTGTCGGCGTGCTGAATGCCGTAAACAGCCACGTTCATTAAAGGTCCTGTAACACCAAGCTGACAGTCCATCTAGTTCTTGTGGTGTGTCCCTCACAGTCGGCTCTAGTCTGCCCGTGTCGGAGTTTTTTGGGCCGATTCGGCAGTTTGAATCTGAGGCGGAGCTCGTTTGTGAGAGAAATCACTCTGATTGGCTGTTCAGCTTAAACCAATCAGTGCAGGAGAAGAGAAACGGAAGTGAGGAAAGCAAGTCAACGAGTAAAGTCAAGAGGACACACAGAAGACTCTTCTCATTGTTCATCTTCATCTCATCTGATTATTCCAACACATGGATATTTTCACAGCGACATGAACATCTGGAATGAGTGAGAGTGGTGTGAAAATGGTCCATGTACGTATCATAACAACGGCTTGTTTATTCGCCGTCCTCGCTCTTCCTGTTTCCCTTTTTGAATGATGAATACAGACTACTGCCACCTGCTGGTGTGGAGAGTTATTTCATCTCATGCAGGCGCAGAACGTTCGTGCTAACTGGCCGTCAGCTGTCGTCTTTGTGGTGTGTTTGAGTGCAACTTGTTGGCCAAGACGAAGGAGATGTGAGGCGATGCAACAGTCGGCCTTCATCGCCGCGAGTTCTCTGATGTTAGTTGGTGTGTCTGGACCTTTAGCTCTTCCCTCTCATCCTCCTCACCTTCCTCTTCCTCCCTCTCATCCTCCTCACCTTCCTCTTCTTCCCTCTCATCCTCCTCACCTTCCTCTTCCTCCCTCTCATCCTCCTCACCTTCCTCTTCTTCC
>CAKAOH010038060.1:1930-24293 GCA_916701665.1 Sebastiscus tertius
GCCGGCGGCTCTCTGGAGCTGAACTCAACCACTACACTCACTTCTGGCCTCTCTGAACACGTTTAACTTTGTAAACTAGACGGGATTCAAGTTCAGTCATTTTGGTCACTTGACTATATATAAGGGATGAGATTTGAGTTTTGAGCAACATTTTCTTAAAGAGGTCACATCACGCTCATTCCCAGGTTCATACTTGTATTTTGGGTTCCTACTAGAACAGGGGTCACCAACCGTTACTATCAAAAGAGACATTTTAGGCAAAACAACAAAAGAAATCTGTCTGGAGCCGCAAAACATTTGAGCATTGTGATGAAGGTAACACAGTTTACAGTCTAAGTATATAGTATATCAGTCTAATGCAGTGAGGGCCCAAGAGACAATGTACTACGGAGTGTCAGGGCCACATTGAGAGAAAAAACATCTAAGATTTCCAGAATAAAGTCATAATTTTATGAAAATAAAGTCATAACTTTACAAGAAAAAAAGGCATAATATTACGAGAATAAAAGAGAAACGAGAAATAAAGAAAATAACACGTAAAATGACTACTTTATAATATTATGACTTTATTCTTGAAATCTCAGATTAATTTATTTTTCCTTAATGCGGCCCTAATACTCCGTCGTACCATAGACCTACAACAATGATTTTTTTTTTTAAATCATTTTTAAAAATCCTCCTCTGCTCCGCTCAAGCGAGCCAGAGACCGGAGCCGACTTCCTGTATCCTGCGACTCCGCCTCTCTAGGTGGGCTGTCAAGGTGGACTAGCTTTTCTCCTTAAAGTGACGAGCCACTCCTCTGAGCTGCTCAGCTTTTGAGTTAATTATTAACATTTCTTTTAACCGTTTTAACCGATAGCGTTAATCTGCTAAAATGCTTAATGACGGTTAACGGTTAAATGGTTAATTATGGACACCCCTAGTCATGACGCACAAGGCACCTTTTAGCTCTGGTATGCGACGCACCAGCATTGTCTACAACGTGTAAGCAGTGGTGGCCTAAAGGTTAGCGAAGTGAGTTTGAGACCGGAAGGTCGCCGGTTTAATCCCCTGGACTGGCAGATTAAATCTGGGTGGGGAAAGTGAAAAGCAACGCTTGACCCTCCCTCATTACCACCACTGAGGTGCCCTTGAGCGTTCCTAAAAAAAGAGAGCATTGCTCTCAGTAAACCTCCCCCTGAATAAATAAAGGTCTGTGTCTGTAAACCGTCAATATAGGGGGAAGAGGGAAAGAGCTGTGTTGACGTAGTCTAAAGAGTGAAAGACACACGCCGGGGGGGTTAGGAGGGGAGGTGAATGGGTGTGATAACACGAGGCTTTCATTCATGAGGCCAGGTTGGTAGACACTCCAGATACCCAAATGTATGTGAGTTTTTAACAGCTATAATGGTCCTGGAGGTTTTGTAGAATAAATGTCCTATCTTCTAACTCAGAGTAAGAACAGCTGCAGAACAATGGCTGCCTTCCTTCATCACTGCCCCTTCCTGAAGTCGGCGCCTAAGCCAGCTTTGAGGAGAACCGGAGCCGCCTTGCTGTCTATGGCCGACCAGTGCCCCATCATCGCTCGCCAGATCAGCGTGAGCAGCACGACCTCGCTCGAGGCCAAGCTGGAGGCCAAGCTGGGCATCTCACCCACCACACCACAGAGTCACCGACTCCCCACGGTGGGCCAAAGGAGGCTGTTCGCTCAGACGGCGACTCAGGTGGCCGTGTCTGCATCGAAGGATTGCCCCTTCGTCACCTCTCAGATCGGGGTGGTCCGAGCCAGCCCTGAAGTACAGGAGGACGTCCAGGAAGGTAGGAATTACACTGAATGTGAACATACAGGACAAAATAGTAACGTGTCACACTGACAGAGCTGCACTCCTCTTCCACAGGTTTGATGACCTCTCTGTTGAAGGGTTTAAAGGATTCAATCCTCCCATCATCAGCTCAAACCGACACGGTCACCCACCTCCTCAAAGACAACATGGGTATGTTTTACAGTCAGCAGGAAGCCTCTACTATTACCTATTTAACATGATGCAACATATTTCCTTTATTTGCCTGATTAAATTAGCTGATTTTAAAGTCACGACTATCCTCCCTCCCCCCACTGCAGTCGGCCCCAGCTACGACTACGACCGCTTCTTCATTGAGAAGATCTCTGAGACAAAAAAGGACCACACATACAGAGTCTTCAAGACGGTGAACAGGAGCGCCGAGGTCTTCCCCTTCGCTGAGGATTACTCCGTCTCCGGGCGGGAGGGCTCCCGGGTGTCCGTCTGGTGCAGCAACGACTATCTGGGAATGAGTCGGCACCCAAGGGTCCTCACTGCGATCAGGTAAAGGGAGACGGGGGGAAAAAGCAAATGTTTGAAAGTAGGAAAAGTAATTTGGGGCACCAGATTCGATTGTTATTAGACCATTAAATAGGTGTTATCGGTCGCTATAAGCACCATAGATGTGGGTCATTTGGGGCCTACTACACCTACTACGTTGTAAACATGAAAGCAAAACTTAAAAGCAACACGTTCTAACATGTGACCTCCACCCCATATGGAGTTTCTCGCTGTCTATACATTCGCTAGATGTCGCTGTCGTGTTCTTTTATACCTTCTTTCAATGATCTACCATGTGAATAGATGATAACACCTACTAGTGGGTGTAGTAGGCCCCTATTGACCCACATCTATGGTGCTTATAGTGACTGATAACGCCTATTTAATGGCCTGATAACATTTTCCTTTCATAGCTGTGTTAATAGTGTCTGTGTCATAGTGGAGTGGAAGACCGTTTTATAGGTAGGCCTAATAATTCATTTAAAAATGTGAGACTTGATTTTTTCGCTGTCAGGTCTCAAGTCAACTCAAGGAGGCAAATGTCAAGTTAATGAAGTTTTATGTCACAAGCCCTGATTTGCATAACTTATTATAAGTCTGGTTTGATTCTACAAACCTGAAGCGACCTGAATCCAGACATTTGCATGTTCTAACTTTTCAAAATTAAACTAAAGTTTTTATTGTTACACTTGTGTTTAACTATTCAAAATGTGTAACGGTTGATCTCAGGCCAGTTTATTTCTATTTTTTTACAAGATTTAAATAAATGGAAGATAGTTCATATAGTAACAGGACAGAGTTTTAAGCACAGCGTCAGCAAATACATGAAATGTAGCCACATGCTAATAGCATGAGGACACTTCAAGCACCTTCAAGTGGTTTACCAAAACTATCTTTAAAAAAAACAAAATATAATAACATCATATTTACAATATGATCAAAAATACTAATAAAAGAATTTTAGCTTCTGGTCTCCCCGCGGCCTTTATGGAGACTTAAATGATGCTACTTCCTGTGAGTCATGTGAGTTATAGAGGGGGGGATGCGTTATGGTAACAGGACTGAGTGAAAACCTGGGGGCATGACTAAAATGTGTATTTTAACTAACATATAGTGAATTTTTTAAATAACAAAATGTATTTGTGTGTCTAAATTGTAAATAGAGTCACACAATAATGCAAAAAATAAGATTTAGAGAGTGTTAGAGAGTGGTGACGGGCTAAAATCCAATTTATTTTAGTGCTCTCTGTAGTTTTTATTAAGGTTTTGCATGATGTATCTTCAAATTGCAATGAGGACAAAGTGCAGGACACTTTGCTTGATAATATAATGTATTATACAGATACTTTTCATGCATATTTATGTGGACAGAAAAGGCACAGATTCGGCAGAATGGCCCGATAGATGTACACGAGGGGGTGGATCTATTCTGTCAATATAAAACATGTTGATTTATGTGTTAATTAGTGAGGAGTAGTTTGTAGCACCAGAGACGGGACACCTTTCATGGGATTATGTGAGTGTTTTATCACTTTTGTTCTGGGTGATCTCAGGGATGCCGTGGACAGGCACGGTGCCGGAGCAGGTGGCACCAGGAACATCTCAGGAACCAGTAACTTCCATGTGACCCTGGAGAAGGAGCTGGCCCAGTTACACCAGAAAGACGGCGCTCTGGTCTTCTCCTCCTGCTTCGTGGCGAACGACTCCACCCTCTTCACTTTGGCTAAGATGCTGCCGGGTAAATACTGACCTTTGACCTCACGTCTCATAACACGGTGTAGAAAAGGTTGATTTAGAGGGAAGTCACCTTCTTTGGTTTCACTGGTGTGTTCACTGTGGCGTACATTACAGGGTGCGAGATCTACTCCGATGCGGGGAACCACGCGTCGATGATTCAGGGCATCAGGAACAGCGGAGCAAAGCGCTTCATCTTCCGCCACAATGACAGCCGTCACCTGGAGGAGCTGCTGCAGCGCTCCGACCCCAAGACGCCCAAAATAGTGGCGTTCGAGACGGTGCACTCCATGGACGGTGAGTGAATGTTATCTGTAGGGATAGAGGAGATTATTTAGATTTAATTCATTTATTCAATTAACCATATATGGGTTGGAGGGTAAACTTACCCTTTATATGCAGAAAGAGTTTAGATATCCATCAATTATATATCAAGAGTCAAGAGATGTAAATCTTGATTTTAGTAATATGATATGTGCGGTAGTTTTAAAGAGAAATATATATTTATTTATAAATGTATGTCTTGGAACTGGCGTTTGTGTGGTTATGAAAATGTAATAATAGGTTACCTTTTAAAAACAAATATACAATCAGGAACATGAGTCATAGAAATCCCAATATTTGTTTCTACTAAAGCAAGAAAAACTTGAAACACGGTGTTTCAAGTACCATTAACAAGAAGAAAGGTCACTTGAAATTTGCTTTTTCTGTGTGTATATTATAAATTCACAGTGGTGCAATGTACATTTACTTGAGTACTGTACTTAAGTACAATTTTGAGAGACTTGTACTTTGAGTATTTCCATTTTCTGCTACTTTATTAATCTACTGCACTACATCTCAGAGGTAAACGTTTAACTACGTTTATCTGACAGTTTTAGTTAATTTGTAGATTACTAATACAAAATATAAATCAACTAATACATGATGATGTATGATTATAGTATTATAGTATTATAATTAAAATTAGCTCCACCTTTACCAGCTGCAACATTAAAGTGATGAACTCATTAATGCATCAATAATTATAATACATATTATTCTGCAGAATGAGTACTTTTGGTACTTTAAGTTTATGTTGATGATAATGCTTTTGTACTTTTACTTAAGTAAGAGTTTGAATACAGGACTTTTACTTGTAATGGAATATTTCTACGCTGTGGTATAGCTACTTTTATTCAAGTAAGTGATCTGTTGGAGAATATTTCTATAATCTACAGTTATTCAGTCTGCATTATGTGTCATTCATCACTGTCTCCCATTGGAGGAAATAGTTTTCCCCTCAGCTCTATTTCTCAGTGTGATATCATTATACCGCTGACAGCTTCATAAAGCACAAACTGAAGTAGACTGAATGGATGACTGTATGGGACCATATATCCAGGAGGATGTTACCGGTTTTCTCATTCACTTTGGCTCAATTCTTTAATGAGAATATATATATATTTTTCAAAACAATATGTTCAAAACTCTGCACAATTAGTTTCTTGTTCATAACAGATATTCATGTCTCTCAAATTAATATATGTTTTGGCACATGTGTGCAAAAGAGTCAGTGCAATAACCACTTGCATACGTCTTGCTGATCAAAACTGATGAGTTGATTGAACCAGTGGCGGCTGGTCCATAGAGGCAGAGGAGGTTGATCCTCCTCCATTTTTGAGAGGCAAGAGGGAGATCAAAATATTAAAAAGAGTTATTGGCTGAAAAAAAAAATCCATTATTTCATAAATTCTAATTAAAATGCTTCAACAGCGACACCTGCAAGGCAGGCGAGAAAGAGGTGGTTGGGGCAAGGGAGGACGGGTGCTGCTGTCCTCCCTTGAGGTGGGACCTCTTCTATCAATTCAATATGACTTTTTTCTCTTAAACTTATGACTTTATTCTCATAATATTACGACTTTTTTCTCGTAAACCTATGATTTTATTCTCATATTACAACTTTTTTTCTCGGAAACCTATGACTTTATTCTCATAATATTACGACTTTTTACTCTTAAATTTCTGACTTTATTCTCATAATATTGCAACTTTTTACTCTTAAATTTCTGACTTTATTCTCATAATATTCCGACTTTCTTTCTCGTAAACCTACGATTTTATTCTCATAATATTATGACTTTGTTCTCGAAATCTCAGATTAATTTTTTTTCCTCAATGTGGCCCTAATACTCCGTCGTACCGTCGTATCACAGACCTACAACAATGATAAATAAGGGAGGACAGTAGCACCCGTCCTCCCTTGAGGTTGGACCTCTTTTATCAATTCAATATTACTTTTTTCTCATAATACTATGACTTTTTTTCTCTTAAACTTATGACTTTATTCTCATAATATTATGACTTTTTTGCTCGTAAACCTATGATTGTATTCTCATAATATTACAACTTTTTTCTCTTAAACTTATGACTTTATTCTCATAATATTATGACTTTTTTGCTCGTAAACCTATGATTGTATTCTCATAATATTACGACTTTTTTCTCTTAAATTTATGACTTTATTCTCGAAATCTCAGATAATTTTTTTTTCCTTAATGTGGCCCTAATACTCCCTCGTACCATTGTACCATCGTACCATAGACCTACAACAATGATAAAAAAAATTAAAATGTAAACAAAAACAGTTAATTTCCATTTTTAAAAATCCACAGGGAGCCACTGGAGAGGGGCTGAAGAGCCGTAGGTTGCTGACCTCCGTATGCTTTAGAGGATGTTAAGACTGTTTAGAAAAATGGGCCAAAAAAACTGTGTATGAAAAAACATATGTATGATGTAGGAGAGATTTTAGTGTTTGAAACTGCAAATAAGTCTCCACATATAAGCACATCTGCTGCACATAGTGATGACATTTGCAGCATTAATCTCCTGCTGCTTACCTAATTATAACACTTCATTCTCCGGGGCTTTCAGGTGGTATATGTCCTCTGGATGAGCTGTGTGATATCGCTCATCGTTATGGAGCTCTGACATTTGTGGATGAAGTTCACGCTGTGGGCCTGTATGGAGCCCACGGAGCTGGAGTGGGAGAGAGGGACAACATCATGCACAAGATTGACATTGTTTCTGGGACCTTAGGTGAGTGTTTATTTCTACACATTAAGAAAGTTGTTTCATTTATTTTGTTATGATGAAATACAGTAAAAGGGCAAGGCAAAACAGCTTCAAACTGTCTTAGATTAATTGCCTCTTTTCTTGGACAAACTCCCATTCTGCACTAACTGACGTTGTCATAATGCCAACGTGGCAGCAAGAGCCCTCAACAAGCTCTGGTGTTGGTTAACTGAGGGCAGCAGAGGAGCGAGCTGTCATCAGAGGAAGCAGAGGTTTTATCAGCAGGGTGCCGGCTCTACTCCCTCTCTGGTCCTACTGATAAAACCAGCATCAGGGAGTCGGTGCCGGGTGTCACTTTATGACAACGGCAGGCTTTTAAAGGTAGAAATACTGTCATAGCATATTAAGTCTAAACTCATCCTGGATAACAACACTTGACTTTACAAGGCAGGGTTGCAAGTGGCAATAAATAAATAAACAAGCTCAAACTGAAATAATAAATTAGTAGTGGCATACCAACACACAAAAGTCACGATACGTTATGGTGATGTCATAATTTGACACTGAAACAATAATCAATCAATCGTTTATCAAATAATTTAACTCTATAAAAGTTAAGATTCTTTTTAGCTTAGCTAACTATCAAGATAAATTAATGTCAATATAAAAAATAAATGGGAAAATTAACTTTCATGCATTATATCCGCAGCTAATTAGTGTCCAAAAACATATATGAAACAACTATTGGAAAGAATACACATGGAATATTTGTGTATCTGTGTGTATATATATATATATATATATATATATATATAATCAATGTCAACTATATCCTATTCATTTATTAGTATATTATATTAATATATATTATTAATGTAATCAGTTATTTTAATTGTTTTTTCTTTATTTAAAAAATATTTTTCTCCTGTTTCGTTGGGTATTATTTTATTTTATTTTTTATTTTTTTCTTGCTCTGTAACTGTTTATATCAATTCTGAAAATGCAACTTTAAAAAAAGTGTTAAAAAGAGGATAGGTAAACAAGATTAAAAAAAGTGAGTTTATTCTCATTATCAACAGAATGTGTTGATAGTATATGTCATGCATTATTATTATGGTGGAAAAAGTATCCATTGGATTATTTATTTTAGTAAAAGAAGCAATATCACAATGTAAAAATACATAATCACCATCAATTAGCTTTCAAAATTACAGAAGTATCATTAATAAATCTACATATGTATTAAAAGTAGCAGAATGGTCGTTTTCCATGTTATTGTAAAGGTTATATATTCTATATTTTATTGTTATTTTATTAATCTAGTTTTTACTTCACACTGTTTTACCACTATTACTGTTATTACAGCTTTTACTTCTATTTTATTACATTTTTTATAATTTTATTTTCTCACATGCTCAAATTATCTAATTGCTGAATAGTTTGGTCTTTTTTGTTGTTTTCAGTCTAAACTGTAATAACCTGTAAGGTGCTATACAAATAAAGATTGATTGATTGATATAACTACTACTATTATTATTATAACAACTTTATATACTGTTGGGTTGTACTGTTATCTGTAACAATGCATATTCCAGATGTAAATGTATGTAAAATATCAATCTACAAGGTAAATTAGCCGTCAAATAAATGCATGAAGTAAAATTTGTCTCCTCTGAAATGTAATAAAGAAAAAGTTAAGTACTATAAAGTGGAGATACTCAAGTTAAGTACCATAAGCTACACCTCCCATGACTGATTACTTCCTGTCTCCTCACCTCACATGACCTTTGCCGGTCTGTTGCTGTTCCAGGCAAAGCCTTCGGATGTGTCGGAGGCTACATCGCTAGCAGCGCCGCCCTGGTGGACACGGTGCGCTCCTTCGCAGCCGGCTTCATCTTCACCACCGCCCTGCCTCCGATGGCCCTGGCCGGAGCCCTGGAGTCGGTCCGGGTCCTGAGGAGCCCCGAGGGCCAGGTGCTCCGCAGATCCCACCAGAGGAACGTCAAACACATGAGGCAGCTGCTCATGGACAAGGGCCTTCCTGTGGTCAACTGTCCCAGCCACATCATCCCCATACGGGTACGAAGGTTCAGCTGCTGCCTCCTCTTCCATAGTAGTTAGAGTATCTTTCAGGTCAGGCAAACATTAGCAATGCACTTTATCTCATAATTATCACATACAATGATCTTATTAAAGGAACTGGATGACAACATATTTACCCGTTACATCATTACGGAACAACTCTGGCACTTATAACAGCATTTTTCTGTATCTAACATTGTAGGCATTAAAAATACCTCATATTATGATGTATAAGAAACTAGAGCTGCAACGGTTACTCAATTAATCGATTAGTTGTCACGTGTTTACTGCAACCGAAAAGTGACATCAAGGGGTCATTAGGCATGTGTTTACTGCAACCGAAAAGTGACACTGAGGGGTCGCTAAGCACGTGTTTACTGCAACCGAATACTGCAACCGAAAAGTGACACCGAGGGGTCGTTAAGCATATGTTAACTGCAACTGAAAAATGGCGCCTAGGGGTCGCTAAGCACGTGTTTACTGCAACCAAAAAGTGACACCGAGGGGTCGTTAAGCACGTGTTTACTGCAACCGAAAAGTGATGCTGAGGAGTTGTTAAGAACGTGTTTACTGCAACCGAAAAGTGGCGCTTAGGGGTCGTCAAGCACGTGTTTACTGCAACCCAAAAGTGACGCCGAGGGGTCGTTAAGAACGTGTTTACTGCAACCCAAAAGTGACACTAAGGGGTGTGACAAACGTATTTGACGAGTTGGGATGAGAACGTGTTGGACTACATCATGTTTTTAATGCATCGTTTAAATACTAATTTAATTAATCAATTTGTAATGACTTTTTTTAAATGCATCATAAGATTATAATGAAACAGAGACGTTCTATAATATTTCCAGTGGCGTACTCTTGACTCCGTAGACCAAGATAATCCCAGTAAGTTCATTCCTGAATAAACAAATGGCTCACATCACCTTCCATGATCTGTTTTCTAAGGTGGGCAACGCTGAGCTGAACACCAAGGTGTGCAACATCATGCTGGAGAGACACAACATCTACGTCCAGGCCATCAACTACCCCACAGTGCCTCGTGGTGAGGAGCTGCTGCGCCTGGCTCCGTCTCCTCATCACAACCCCGCCATGATGGAGTACTTTGTGGGTGAGTGTGGGGATCGTTAGGTCAGAGTCGTTCTAGTAATCAAGTTAAGTGGGGACAATGACCTGTGCAAGTGATTTATATTTGTCCTTTAGTGAATCTCTTTGCTTTGTAAGCACATAAAGGTCTCTTGGCATCCACTTGTCACCGTACACTGCAGTGCAGTAAAAATGACAATAGAGATCTGTAAACTGTTGTCCCTTAGTAGCAAAACTAACACCATAACCTCAATTTTAAGACAGAGAAGTAAAAGAGAAATAAATGTTGGCATTTAATTGTTCATTCTGAGTGTCTGTGTTTGATCGACAGAGAAACTGGTGGAGGTGTGGCAGGAGTCCGGACTCCTACTCAGCAGCCCGGCCACGGCTTCCTGCACCTTCTGTGACCGCCCGCTGCATTTCGACCTCATGAGCGAGTGGGAGAAATCCTACTTCGGCAACATGGAACCACAATACATCACCGTGATGGCATAATACCAAAGTACGTGTGGTGTCTCAACACAAGTTACACTTTCAGTATATGTATACATTTAATGCTATATTCAATTAAAGTCCTTCTTCAGGTGCACTGAGAAGAGCACTAACGTACTGATTTTGTACTTAAACATTCTTTAATATCAGTGGTATAGATTTCTGTTTTCCCGTATTTATGCTTATAAATTAAGTTTGCTGTCATGGATATGATGAAAGAAAATTGTGCCTTTTCAAAAGCATAAAAACCTGCACATTGGGCACTTTCTTAAATCTCTTATCTAGGTGTGATAGTTTGAATTTAACTATATTTAATTTCGTGATTTCCTTCATACAATATAATAATCAGGACAATCATGTTTGTACACAATAATTAAGTTACTGATGTATAAGTCATAAAATGTGTGAGGTGCAAAAGTTAAAATCTGTTCAGAAAATACGTGATAATAAAACATTAAATAAATTACTGGTGTTGAAAACCTTCACATACTCCTCTCATATTCAATATACTGCTTTGCTGTAATTATAAAGATATTAAAAAGATTAACAAACACTGTTGTTAATGCTACAAACTTAAATTGAAATTGGAAGACATGATATGAACTAAAGCACCGTGTCCTCAAAGAACAATTTCTCATCAGTTAGATCGGTCCACTGCAATACGACATCTTTAAAGGGATAGTTTGGGTGTTTTGAAGTGGGGTTGCATGATGTTCTTATCCATAGTCAGTGTGTTACCTACAGCAGACGACGGTCGATACGCCTCCAATTCGGAGAAGCAGACAGGAGTACCAACACAGGAGCAAAGCAATGTTCTGCTGTGGACGGGGACGGCAGCAAAACGCATTTTAGCCACCTAAAAGAAATCATTATCAGTTTAAGTGAACGCTATATTTAGAAAATGTTCTCCGCTTTACCTTGCCGTGAGACAGCAATACAGTCTATGGGAGATTGAAGCCGTTCGCTATGCTCTCGCCAAAGAAAGCAGACTCCATTGAAAAACACAGTAATTTACCTCACAGAACAAAGGAGGTTGCTAGTCTACTGTTGCCTCGATTGTTAAGTGTGTTAGTGTTATTGTGTGGCTTTGGTTGGTTCGAATTCACCAAAGTCACACAATAACACAAAGAAACTAACCGATCTAGGCAGCGGTAGACCAGCACCCCCATGTTCTGCGAGGTAAAATTACGTTTTTTTTCAAAGGAGTCTGGTGGCTTTGGCGAGAGCATGAAGGGGTACGACGACTTCAGTTCCCCGTCTGAAAGGGCTGTCTGACGGCAAGTTAAAGCAGTGAAAATATTCTAAATATAGCGTACACTTAAACTGCCTTTCTTTTAGGTGGTTAAAATACATTTTGCTGCCAGTCCCGTCCACAGCAATACATTGCTTTGGTTTAGTTTCTCCAAACTGGAGGCGACTGTCATCTACTGTAGGTAATACACTGACTATGGATAAGTACCTCATACAACCCCACTTCAAAACACCTGAACTATCCCTTTAAGGTACAGGCACTGACATGGCTACATTATGTGAGATACTGACTATCAACACTAGTTGACATTGCAGGGGCTCGCCACTTCTCGTTTGACCCTTGCCCTCAGTCTGCGGAGCTCTGTGTTCTCACTGTCCACAAGGAGGCCACATTCAATCATGGTACAGGCTTTACTGAGCTGCTGCTCCCCGTAGTGCTGCAGCGCCACCCGCAGGAAACAATCTGCCAGACGCGACCTCCCCAGACCAGCCTCCACACACTGGAGGGCCTGGTTCCTGTGAATCTTCAGGGCCCGACTGAAGTCCTCCAGAGCCGCTCCTTCTCTGGAACAGAGCACCAGGCCGCGGCCTCGCCGACACAGGTCCTCCGCCCAGACTCGGGGGTCGTCCGAGCAGCTGGAGTCGGATCCATTGTTGTGTTTCTGGATCACTCTGTCAAGGTCAGCTACGGCCCGCTCGTGTAGGCCCAGCTGAGCGAGGCAGGCCGCCCGCTGGCGAAGATACTGGAGTCTGTGATCGCCGACTGCTTGTACCGCCACAGTCAGGAGGGTGAGGGCCTGATCCCATTGACCGCCTGATGACACACTGCTGGCCTCCTGCGCTGCTGCCTGTCACAATAAAGATGCTGAGCAATTAATATGCAATTTATAAAGAAATAAATACTCCTAATTTACAATACTTAAGCCAGTTTAAGGAAAGATGCTGTTGAACTGTCTTGGAAGTATTGTAGAATTATGTATTGATGTTCTCCGTCATCATTCATTATTGATACTTTTCCATCTTTTCTGACCTTACTGCAGTCTCATTATATGACATATTCATTGTGATACGTTCAGAGAGAAACCTCCTAAATTGATAGAGGTGCCACTACAGTTTCAGACAGTATATATTGTAGTCTGCACTGTATTAAATCATCAAACGTGAAGTAAATAAGAATGGTAAAATGTAAAAACATCAGACAGAAGAGATTAAATCAAAGTTTCATGCAGGTGAAATGAGAAATGATGCCAAACGAACACAAGGCTTTCATCCAGGAGACCGCTGTTCGTGTCCCGTGCGTTAAGTTTCACTTTCACGTTACAATCAGCTGTTTGTTCGTGTCCCGTGTTCACGACGTCCAGTCACATTTTCACTGTACAAACACAACAATTTTAAGCCACATACATATAATATTATCTTTTTTATTCTAGGATGTCTAACAGCATCAGGCAAAAGGACTGCTGATGAAAACTAGCCTCTCAGCTAACTTAAAACTAAATTAAATTAAGCCCAACCATGTTGTTTTTTTCCTAAACTTAACTAAGTGGTTCTGTTGCCTGAATATAAGCACGTGTTTTTGTCTAATTCACAACGTTAAGCATGTGTGTACAGCGACTGAAAAGTGACGCTGAGGGGTCTGACAAAGCGTCAATACGTGACGAGTTGGGATGTGAACGTGTTGCACATACAAAACTATCTTGAACACAAAACACCTTTTTTATTTTGCAACTCTCTATCTTTAGTCAGCACAAACATCTCTGGCACAACGCCACTCATTCTAATCTGAATTCCTGCACGTAGGCTTACCTGTGCCATGCGTTTCCGCTGATTGAATGGGATCAGGGCCAACAAGAAGGCCAGACTGGATGAATCTTTCTCAGTCAGTTTACTGAGCCGGCGAGCTGCGCTGCGGTAGTTCTGCTGCCAGGCCTCCACCACGCCCACCCTGGCCTGGGCCACGGCGTCTCTTGGCTCCTGGCCAAACACCTGGCACAGATGAGCGCCTGCTGCCTTCGCTTCACCTGGAGCAGATGGACCATAACAGCAGGAGTAAGGATTACTGTAAACAAGGAGCACAGTGGTTCAGTGGTTCTCTTTATCAAAGTGGAAACACCACACAGCCTAAACCAGGGGTGTCAAAACATAAGGGCCCGAGGGCCAGAACCAGCTCGCCAATAAAATGAACTGTTATTCCTATTTGTCCACTGGGGGTTGTGCTGTCCTAATAAGAGTAGCAGGCCATATGCTGAATACGCTATTTTAGATTCCACATGCTGACGTACAAGCTATATGACACAACACTGTCAAGTGTAGGCTACTGCAGGAGCCGCCGGTGGAAAAAGTCTTTGTCTAAATAAGAGAAAAGTGGACGGGTTTCCAAGAAAAATGGACCAGTTCCTATTTCTTCACAGAGGTAAATGAGAAGCCGGTGTGTTTGGTGTGTTCACAGCACCGTTCAGTGCTCAAGGAATATAATATTCAGCGCCACTATCAGACTCATCATGGTGAAAAATACAAGAACTTGCGAGGACAACTGAGAACAAAGAAGATAAATGTCTATTTTTAGTCATATCCGAGAGATCAGTGAGACATCTCAGGCTATTCATCATGTTTTGTAAATGCCTTGTTCATTAATTGTGAATGTTTTCAGATTGTACTTCTTTACACTATAAGAAAGGGAAACATCTGGAGGTGTTGTTTTTTTATAGGTTATTATCCAATGGTTTTACTGGTCCGGCCCACTTGAGATCAAGTTTGACACTCAAACCATTTCCAGTGACATCAAGGATCCCACTAAGAACTTCAGCAGCAAAGTTTTGGCAAAGTTCCCGTCTCACCTTTGGCTAAGAGTGTGTCCACATAGAGGAGATGCCATCTGGGGTCTCTGCAGTCAGTCCTCATCAGAGCTCCACCAATTATAAAAGCCTCTCTGAGCTGCTCTTCGTGGCAGGGGACGGCATTAGCGAGCAGGATGTCCGACAGGTTGGTCCGACAGAACCGATGCAGCCAATCGCAGACCAGCTTCCGAGCCTTGTCCTTGAGTGACAGGATGTCTTTGGTGACGACGTCGGTGTTTATCTGAAGTGCTGCCAGGATGTCATGAGTGCATTCCTGAGGGGGAAGAGGAAGAAATCTATATTTAAATTGATCATACATGTCGCCTACAGCTGCATTAGATACTTTTAAGAAAAGAAAATTGGTGAATGAGACAAGTTCTCCTGAATCACTCGTACAAGCCAATTAAGAACAAATCTGTTTTTACGAGGTTCTTGCATGAGGCCCCATTTGGTAGATGTGTTGACTTCTGTGCCATGACATGACATTATGCATCTGTTGCCTCTTTTTTTCCTACACACATTGGTCAACACAAGCAGGATACTGGCAGTTTACAGATGTCACTATATATTGTGCCTCCTGAAATTCTAGTATTTTAACTGCTAGTTGAAGCTACTTAATGTGTAAAGCTGCCTGGTGTAGCTTTAAGTCTAGAGAAAAGGAATAAACTGTTTAAGGGAGCATGTTTTTGACAGCGTTTCAACTCAAGAATACCTTTTGTTGGTTGAGCGTGAGATAGGTGAAGCCTCTTCCACACAGGGCCTGAACGTGTTTCGGATGCTCCCTCAGAATGGCACTGAAATCAAAAATTGCCGTCTTTCGTTGGCCAAGCAGGGCATAACACCTCGCTCTCTCCAGCAGAGACTCTGCTGCCTCGCCACCTGGAAAAACACAATTTATTTGAAGCCAAACACAGAAACAAAGCCTCTACTTTGTGCCAACCGTTCTCTTTATCCCTTAAATCCTATCTAGATTAAAGTATTCCCCACTATTTAATCAGACCAATAACAAATAACAAATATCTCATCAATCAGACTCTAATCACCAGAGGCCATGATGGCGATGGAGAGATACGCCACGGCCTCCCTGACGGCACTCTCCTCTCGCGTGCCCTCCAGGATGCGTTTTGCAGCGAAGTGGCAGTGCGCCTGCAGCAGAGCCCGGTCCTTCTGTTGTGCTACCGCCAACAGGGGGCGCAGGCAGCTGGTATCGCCACACTGAATGAGCTTTTTCAGCAGCTGCAGAGAAAATGGACAGATGTGAAAACTTTATCTCTTTCCCTGCAAGCTGTAAAACTAAGGAATTAATGTATTAAGCTACCTGACCTGACACACCACTGTGTATCACTTCACAATGATGAACACTACAAAATATGGTATTCAGTTCATTGAGCAGTTCAGCAACTACATTGCTTTTTATTATGTAGTTATGTGTCGCAACCAGTGCCTGAAATGGGCACCGGCACTTTTGATTTTTGTCCACACAAAAATACTCTTACTTCTTATTGCGTACCACCACAGGTGAGTCTAGGTACGCACTACTAAACACTGTGTCTCTGTGTAAGCACATAGCTCGCTTAATGCTTAGAAAACAGCACTGAAAATGCCTTTGGTATTATTATATTCGTGCACAATTTGATTTGTATCAATAGCTACATAAAAAGTATTTATTAACCAAATATACATTTATGTACAAACTGTGGAAATGTATGTCGTATGTCGGCCTAATATGTAATGAAATGCATATGAAAATGCATTTGAAGTGGGATATATCACCAAGATATATGTATAAATATAAATATATCCAAGACACATGCAATGATCATGTCATGCAACTGCTGAATTATGTTAATGGCACGTTTTTTGGTCCAATTCAGACACCGGTCGCAACATTTCTTTGCGGTTCAAAAACTAAAAAATTACCTTTTGATTTAAAGCAAACCAGTCCAATCCAATTTATTTTACTCCCCAAAAATAAAATGTCACTTTAATCTTGGTGGAATGTGTTTGAACTTTAAATAAAAGGAAATTCACGGTCACAGCTCTCTAGGCTATAGTTATAGGCTGGAGCTCCGTACACTATCTGTGACTTAACATACACGTAGGATAGTAAGTGGACTGCAGTCAGTGTTGAATCATTTTTGCTCTATTTCCAAAAGAATTCAAATTCATTAATTTAATTAATTAATGTTAAAGAGTAAGACTGAATCAACTGATTTGTAGTTGTAATGCTGAACATGCTGGTGATTTTACAGGTGAGTAGACTGTGTTAATGTTTCTCTTCTCTGCTGGTTTGTTGCAGCTCTGCTGTAGTTTACTGTATTTGTACTTGTGTCCTGCGGCTGTTGTGGTGAGACAAGTATAGATTTGCTGTGGCACCAGGTTTTTCAAAGGCTACACCAACTCATATATACAAATTAAGAAACCTAATTAGAGGGGGCTGTAAATGAGTCCTTGTGGTTCCTCATTTCTTGAATGTCGACACTTTGAGGCTGTGTCCAGAGATCAATTTGAGTAAATGAGAATGACACAGCACTTTCAATTTCATGCAGATTTGCCCTGTGTAATATAACAGTTCAACAAGCCCACGGTTCAGTTGGTATTAATGTTTTTAGGTCACAGTTTTGGTTTGGTTCGTTTCGCACACTAGAGGAGAAAAACATAACCATTTCCAATGTGTTTTAACTACAAAAATTATAAATTTATTGACTGATAGTAATGATTGATATTTTTATATTATATGCGATACGATACGATACTATAGAAGACGTTACGATGTGATACGATACGATACGATACGATACGATACGATACGATACGATACGATACACTTCATTGTCCCCTTGGGGAAATTTGTCTTGGACTCGACGCTTCCAAAGCAGCATCAATAAATAGAAACATTAAAAGCAAACATCAGTCCACATGTAAACAGAAAAACACATCACAATGTAAACCACAAACTACATATATTGCACAAGATCTATATAAAACAGTATAAATAAGAGAAGAATAAGAACACCATGACGCTATTGCACAAACCTACAGTCTCAAGAAACATTATTTAAAATTTTAAATTTTGATTTTGAGTTTTTAAAACGGTTCAGTTTGCATTTGGGGACTCTGTATCGTCTGCCAGATGATAAAAGCTCATACTCAAAGTGGAGGATGTGAGATGGGTCAGACAATACTCTCTGCGCTGGCCAAAGAACAGACTGCTCGTAAGCACCATATGAAGCCATGACACTGATTTTATACATGAAATAAGGCAGGCTACTTGATGGTTAAGTGGTGCCTAAGTTCAGATAGTTAACTCTTCTATGTCTCTGGCACCTCATCAAATGATTAGCACGCCTGTATTTAATAGAGGTGCAACAGTTCAACAAGCCCACGGTTCGGTTTGTACGTCATACAATACATAAATACAAGGAAAAGAACAGAAATTTCAAGATCTTGTCACACGGAAATCTTAAATTTATAAATGTGTCTGCTATATGTGCAGAAATTACATTTGGGATGTTAAAATCACTGACTGAAACATTTGACAAATCTTCACATGAAACTGTTAATTGTCACAATAAATAATAAAGAAATTATAGTATTCCTAATTAGGCGGGATCACACCGTGGATGTTGGGTCACTTTGGGACCCGCTGCTCCAAACCCACATACCTGATTGGTGTCGTAAAGAAAGCCTCTGTGCAGCTGCAGCAGGGCGAGGCGAGCCAGGACGGGTGCGCGAGGACCAGTGGGCCCGATGGACAGCAGCAGCCTGTAGGCCTCCTCCACCCGGCCAAGCTGGTACAAGGCGTCTGCTGCCAGGATCTGAGACCCATCAGCACCGGGCTGGAGCTCCATCAGCAGCGCAGCCAGAGACTGGACACCAGCAGGAGTCCTGGTATACAGAGCAAGAAACAGAAAAGAACATGAAGGAGGATTTTCATCATAAACTGAAATGTGGACCTTTTTCACAGCAGACATTTTGACTCATAGCAGGAGAAGCACAGCTGTTACTAATAACATTAACGATGGCTCTGTATTTACACCTGTGTTTTTCTTACTGTGACAAAAAAGGCCTATTGAGTAGGGATGCACCGATTTATCGTCCGAACATTGGTATCGGACGATTTTTGCCTCGTTGACTGCAATCGGCCGATAAGATAAATAAGATGACGTTCACCTATGGCAGTGGCCGATGTTTATGTGTTGTGTGTGTTGTAAATGTTGTATTGTAAGCTGCTGATTTAATTACATTTAATTTATGTTTCGCAAAATGTTTTTGTTGGGCTAGGTAATAAATTCCTCTCATTGAGTAGGTAGTTGGATGCAGGCTAACGGGCTTTTGAAGCACTTATTTTTCATGTGAGAAAAGCTTATTTTAAAGCTGGTTTCATAAATTTGTACAATATTTGTGCTCATTCAAGATGTGAATGAGGGGCTGATTACGAGTGAAGACAGTTCAGTTATTTTTTTATAATGAAAATGTCTTTGTTTCCCTGGCACCAACGGGGGAATATATAACAAAATAAATAACAACAAAACATCAATATCGGCTATCGGACAAATTTTAAAACATCATTTTGCAACTGGTGCATCCCTACTATTGAGTAAACTGTATGTGAGACACACGTCGTACTCTGATTTGTGGTTGTCTCTCTTTGATGGGGCCTGCAGCTGATCCCCCTGCTGGGGCTGCTGGGAGTCTTCACCGGAACTGGACTTGGACTTGGACTCGTGCTCTCCAGTCCCCTCCAGCATGACGCGTCCCTGCTCCAGTAAAACAGTGAACAGCAGCCCCCGGTAGTTCCACGGCACCAAGCAGCGAACGGTCAGCGCCGTCTCCTGAGGGTGCAACCTGCTGGCCGTCACATAGTCCAGAGCCGTGAGGTAGTTTGAGCCGCCCATCATGCGCAGGAGCCCCCTGCCGCAGAGCGCCCGCACACAGCTGGAGGGGTGGGGAGCGTTGTGCTCAATCACAGCCTGGAAGTCTTCTAACGCCCCCTTGTGGTCGTCGGAGAGAAGTCGTGCGTATCCGCGAAGAACCTGCACCGTGTTCTGGTAGCTCTGCTGACCTCGGGCAGCAGCCAGCTGGCTGCAGATTGAGAGGGCCTCTTTGTGTTCCCCTCTGAGGAGAAGACAGTCGGCGAGTCGTACCCGCAGCTCTCTGCCTCCACCGCCGGGCTCTAAATGGCACAGAGTCCGTAACTGAGTGATCACGGGGTCCAGGAGCTCAACGCCTTCAGTGGACCGCAGGTCTGGACGGATGAGGACCCTTTCCCTGTAGCCAGACAGGCCTCTCTCCGCCTGCTGACGGAGATGGGTGCGAGCAGCCATCCCTGTACCTTGATCTGTGAAGAGCTTTTGAAAATAAACTCGAGCAGTGGCAGGGTGCGTCTCAAATGCATCGCCCAGATCCCTGCAGGCCTCAGCAGTCCGTCCACCTGCCGACAAGCAGGCAGCTGCTCGACTGGTTAAGAGTCTCGCTCTCCTCTCTTGGGATGACTTGTCTGTGCTACTCTCTGATGTTTCCTGACTATGATTCAGGAGAGCAGCGTACACCTCTGCACTGTCCCCAACACTACCCGTCAAAAACAAATACGCTGCTTGAAGTTCCTGCACTTCTCTATTACCAGGCGAGACAGCCAATAAAAACTCAATAACTGTCTCTACATCTAGTTTATCATTCTCCTTTGTTGTCACTGCACACTCGCTATCGGACATTAAAGAGGGATGAAGGTGCAGTAGTTGGTCTGTAAAGGCTTTCACTATTTTGTGTAGGTGCTGAGCTTGTCTGCTTTTCACCAGCGTGACGGTTTCAGATTTGTTAGTCTGGTAAGCGTTGAGGTAAATCTTCAGTCCCTTGATACCGTGAGGCTCTGAGAACAAGCAGGCCAGGGCGCGAGTGATCTCCAACACCACGCGATCGTGTGGATGAGGGTTTCGCATCCCCTCGAGCAGAGCAGTGCAGCGAGCGAAAATCTCCTCGCAGCCGTGACCGCCACTCTGGAGGAGAGACTCCATTTTGAAAACGGTGGCGGACAGATTGTTGGGACAGAGTGTGGACAGAAAGACCGCGGCGAGGCCTTTATTGAGACCCTCGGCGGGTTGACCGTCAAGCCAACCTTCTAGAGTAGAGACCACTCCGCCCAGGCCGGACTTCAGTTTCCGCATGTGGGACATGGTGGAGGTGGCGTGAGTCCTGAAGGCGGACATGTAGAGAGAGGTCGCCCTCCTCAGATCTCCAGCCTCCAGGTGCTCGTCTCCGTCCTCACACAGTGCTGAAACGTTGACTACAGGTCGAACCAGAGCAGTCATGATCAGTCATCCGTTATTCCTCTCTTCACCTGTTCACCGTGATGACAACATTGATGTCACCTGATGGTTAAAAAACAGGAAATGAGGATAAAAGTTCAAATTCAATTATATCAAATAGCAGAATTATCAATACTCAGCATATTGTATTGAAACGTCTCACAACAGACATTTGACAGTGTGAAAGTATGAACAATACCAGGTCTCTGAAACTGAAGCAGCTAACTGGAATCCAGCCAACATTTATTTTATTTTATTATCTGGTTCAATATTATTTTTACTGCTGATATTTGGCCCATTGTGCAACTGGCGTTTTGTGACTTTTTTTTCCGCAGTAAGTAGACCTATGATACTGATGCAACTCTCTATTTAGCAACAGTATTATGGTCTTTTATTTACAAGGAACACTGGGAAAGGGGAGGGTGGTTTTATATTTTGTATTATATGGAGATTTTGAATTATGTATATCCAGGGCTGGCTTAAGGCATAAGCCCCACAGACGGTCCTCTAGGGCGCCACCTTCTGGAAGGCGCTGGTCGCCCTCTTAAAAAATAAAATTATAAAATAATAATAATAATAATTGAAAATGGCGTTGGTCGCTCTTCCTCATTTTCTACATTGAGGTAACAAATAAATAAATAAATAAATACACTTTTCATCCCTGTAACTCTCGTTGTAGTGAAACTGACTAAACACTTTTAAGCCAACAATATCAGGGACCCATTGTTTATTTATATTACAATAAATACAGTTATTTTTGAAAATATTAATCTTAATTTTTGAGAGGGTTGCAGCAGGTTCAAACCCTGCTTGAGGCCCTTCTGTGTGGAGTTTGGGGCTCCAAATCTGAATTTCACCTAGGGCACCAAAAGAGCTAGAGTCAGCCCTGTGTATACCAGAATGTTTTCAAAATTCAATAAAGACATGTTTTATATATAAATATATATATATATATATATTTATATTTATATATATACATACATATATATGTATGTATATATATAATATATATATGTATGTATGTATGTATATTTTATGTTCGAAATAAAGTCTTTCATTCATATATATATATAATAATATTATATATTTATATATATTATTTATTATATAATATATAATAATATTATATATTTATATATAGTATATAATATATATAATATAATATATATATTATATTATATATAATATATATATAATAATAATT
>CAKAOH010038060.1:24348-60439 GCA_916701665.1 Sebastiscus tertius
CAGTCGAGCATGTTTGAAAGTCTTTATCATTGCAAAATAAGAAATGAATCTTTATACAAATTGAAATTGTGTTAAACTAATACAGTGTATTTTAAGCAATTTACAGTAGCAAAATTGTGAATATTATGTCAAATTTAAGAATCTTATTCTAAAGCAAAAATGTTTAATGCACTAATAGGACACTGACAGATCATTTAAGTGAAAAAAAACTGTGGTCAAAATGAATAAACAAATAAATACATGCCTAGTTTAACTTAACAACAGCCCTGTAGTGTGGAGGATGTGTTCTGTCTCCTAGCTTCACCTGCTGTAGCCTACCTGCTACCTGCTCCTCTAGCTGCTGTTACCAACAGTAGAGACACCACAACGTGAACTAAACACAACTACAACCGGGACTTATGTTAAATAAAGGAGAACAACTCACGGTGGTCGGTGGTCGGTGTCTGTGGTTAACAGTCTGTCAGACCAGAGGACCTGCTGGTCTCCATGTTAGTAACTCTAGATCTGTCCATTCAGCGTTTCCATGGCAACACGGTGAGTCCAACACTAACTACGACACAAAAACTACTGAGAAGTTAATTTAAAAGTGTTTAACCGACACACAGAGAGAGGTAACGAGATATAAACAACAGAAACCAGCTCCACGTCCCGGTTAACTCCCGGTAAACTCCCGGTTAACTCTCCCGGTTCTCTCTCTCTCCGGTTGTCCGCGGGACGGTCCTGATGCGCGAGCTGTTGTTCCTCTGATAGTGATGTGTCGGTCCGGAACGAACCGGCTAAAAGAGCCGGCTCTTTGAACCGGTTCTTTGAGCCGGTTCAAAGCCGTTTTTTTTTTTCTTTAATTAATTCAAGGCAGAATTATAGGACGATCTTCTCCGCGCCACGGGTACTCCATGCACTGACTGTGACTGAATGTTGGGTTATTGACGTCCGTGCGACCAATCAGGTGATGACATACAAGGATCATACCATCAAGCAGGGAGGGAGTGCTGACGGTCTACAGGTACAGAGCAGGAGGGAGAGGAGGAGAGAAAGAGAGAGAGGAGTGTAGTGCGCTGCGGTGCGGTGAGCTGAGGTGCGGTGAGCTGAGGTGCGGTGTGGTGTGGTGCGTGAATAGCAGACAAGATGAGTGACAGTCGGAAATGAAGCAGCATGTAAAATTATGATATTCTGGAAATTATAAGGTTTAGTATAATTATATTGAATAATTTAAGTGATATATGTGCACACATACTAATCAAAGGTCAGAACAGCTAAAGCTAAATTTGGCTGAAGTGAAGTAAAACGAAGAGCCGTTTGGGAGCCGAAAGAGCCGGCTCTTCTCTTCTTGGTGAGCTGAGCCAAATGATCCGGCTCACTAAAAAGAGTCGTAATTCCCATCACTGTCCTCTGAGCGCGGGTCCGGTTGCCCTGGAAACCACTAATAACGCTCGTCCACAGAATGAGACGCTGCTGGTTGTTTATTAATATAATACATCCATGGTTTTTTAACTGTTTAACGGCTTAAAAACCGGCGATAAGATCCGTTTCTTTACAGAAGTAGCCGGTTAAAGTGCTTCTAGTAGTGATGAAAGCGAGAAACAGTAATGAAAGTGATAAAATGTGGTTTAAATACCACCAGAAAAGCGTTCATTATTTCCCTCTTGACATTTTTAGAGGCAGAAGATGTGAAAATGTGGGTCAACAGTAACTTTTCCTACAAGAAACTCGACATTTTCCCATGTTGTAGGCTATTAGCATCTTCCATAGACTAAATACAATATACTGAACATAATGGAGTGGCCTAAGTTAATAGATTAGACGCCACAAACACGGTGGCGTCGGTACACGGTATGATATTTTTTGTTTCAAACGTCAGCATGTGTACCAAGATGGTGCGTTCAGGTACAGTTGGAATGTAGTGACATCATAAAGGTTTATTCCCACTCTGAGGCTGCACTGATTGTTTTAAAGAATTCTCATAAACTATTGTTTTACTGCTTTCGCTTTACATAAGAAAGTAGAGATAAGTAACCTAGGCAACTAGTGTAGTAATAATAATTTAAATCATTTAAAAATAATAAAAAAAACACTTGTCAAACTTAAACACAAAGTACTTTCCAGATTAAAATATTTACAGAATAAAAATGAAAAAATCAGGACAGATAAGGACAGATGTATTCTTAACTAAGTGGTCCCCAATAACTTCGCTTTTCTTAATGGGTGAACTAAATGAATATATGTTTTTTTATTCTTCTATTCATTTTTGTTAGTATTTATTTATTTCGTTGTGATTTATGATCATTATTTATTTTGTTTCTCTTTATTTTTATTTTATTTTATTTATTTAGTTATTTTCCCTATTTAGTTTCTATTTATTTTTGTTTATTATTATTCCTATTGTATTTTTTTATTATTTTATTTATATTTTCTAACTTTATCCCTAACTTTTATTTATTCATCTATTTACTTATTCTATTTCAATTCCTTTTCTATATTTATCTTCTCTTCTCTCCTAATATAAGTCAAAATAAACAAGTTATTTTTCCTCCCTGTACATTTATGTATTCTCTGGGCCTAAGGACAAAAAATATTATATATTACATCCCTACTTAATGGAACAATGTGTGGACATTGAGGGGATGCCGAAGCTCACAGACTGCCTCCTAAGGACACTTATGACCTTATTGTGTCTTTAAAACATGTGATTGTGCCGTACGACTGTACCTATAGCAATATGAGAGCACATATATCAAGCAGCACTGAGCCCATACATAAAATGGAGATGCAAGTGCAAAAGAAATAACTTAATAAAACAACATGACACCACCATGGGTTGGTTTTCCACCAGCCGCCACTGATATCAACACGTGAATGTTTATTTAACCCTGCTATCAGAATTTAAGATGTCTACAGAATCTCTCTGTATGGGATCTATGCTTTTTTTCTATCCAGGGACTTTGGACAATGTAGGACAGCTGTTCTTTGTGCTGCAGCAGAATTTGCAATTCATGAGATCGGTCTAATCCACTGCAAGAATAAAAGCTACTCAAGCACCCTGCCTGCATTTTCTTTGTACCGAGTCCTCCTGTTCTCAAACTGAAACACCAGCTGCTGCTGCTGCTGTTCAAACACTCAGCCGATACTCCCACCTTGTGGACAGAGAATTTTATTCATGACATATTGTATGATGACACTCTTACTGTGCCATGTTACCACACATTTGTACCATAGGTGACTCCAGTGAAGATAAAATTCCTCACTAAACTTTGTATTAAAATATGTAACAAAATAATAATTATAAAATATTTACACACACAAACCACAGACCTAGATTCATATTCTTTAATAATTAACTCCATTTACTGGAAAGTCCTCTACTGTCAGTAACTGAATTGACACACAAAAACTCTCAAAGTGAGAGATACCCCAAAACCCCACAACAGCAGGAAACCATCAGTTTGGATGGAATATGAATACGTGCGGTGAGGAAAAACCCAGCCTGCTGCACCGTGACACCATTTCTTTTGCAGGAAACTGAAAACCTGACGTTCTTGCGGGGATTTCAGTATTCTTCCCTTTACGAGGGTGCAGCGGCTGAGGTGTTACACCCGACTTTCTTTCTCAAAGGAGAAGACACGCTGCTCAAACATCACAGATGTACACACAGTTCAAATACTCAAACTCTTTGAGTAGTCTTTACTTTGACTAGTTAAACGCTATAAAATGAAAACAAGCACCAGTTTCAGGAAGTATAAAACAATCATCTTCTTAAGAAGTCAAAGAAGGAAGTTTTTCTTCCTGTTCACCACTCACACATTTATACATTCACAGTTCTGCTGTAAACCACAGCCCTCAACTGTTGACCTTTAAGAGATGGCACGCAAGAAGCTAGAGGTTACGTGGTGTGTTTTTGACAGTACGGCTACTGGAAGGGGATTCCCCCTTTCTTTTATTTTCTTTGCTTTTTTAAATGTTCTCCTAGATTGCTAGAAGCCTACAGGCCACGATGTCCTCCATAAAAATGACACTGTTGTTGTTGTTCTTGTAACTTGCATCGGAGGACGCCTGTTCTGCACTCTGCGCTGCAACAAATCCAGTATTTTCTATATGTACAATACATTCTGCATTTTAAGTGTCAATTTGGAGGTAAAATAAAGCTATAAGGAAACATAATACACGTATCTGGAGCGCATTTGATGATATTTACCCATTAAAACTGCAGTAGGTAGTATAGTTTTATAGCATCATTGAGCAAAAAATCCAAAATAACCTTTCAGCATATTGTAATTCAAGTGTTCTGAGAGATAACTAGACTTCTGCTCCTCATCATGGCTCAGTTTTCAGGCTTTAGAAAGTCTAGCCAGCGACGGGAGACTTTGATCAATCACAGGTCATTTCAGAGAGAGAGAGTGAGTGTTTCCTATTGGCTGTAAATTCAACGGAGGCAGCTGTCAATCACTCGTGAAGGTAGGTAGGCACACAAGAATAAGAATAAATAAAATTAAATATAGGCATAAGCAATAAATACACTGAACTCCGATCAAACTAAGCAGCGCTGATCAAATATGAATCAATATTCTGTTACTGTAATGCCTGTTTCTCTCCTCAGATGTTTTCAGAAACATCCATCCATCCATCGGCCGCCAGGTCGCCAGACACGGGCAATTTAGAGTCAACAATGAACCTGCATGTCTTTGGACGGTGGGAGGAAGCCAGAGAACCCGGAGAAAACCCACGCTGTAACGGGGAGAACATAAAAACTCCACACCAGATTCAAACCTCCAAACCTTTTGCTGTGAGGCAACAGTGGTAACCACTGCACCACCGTGCCGTCCTGTAGTGCTCTGTTTAGCTGTAAAATGATAAAGTGTGCTCCGGCTGGTGGGCAGTGTTTGGTATTTCCCCAACTTGATCTCAGCATGGCTGCCTGGGTCACAAACTTTCTCATTTTACAGCTAAACCGTGCACTACAAGATGATTCTGAAAACATTTGAGGAGAGAAATAGGCATTACAGTAACAGAACATTGATTCATATTTGATCAGCGCTGCCTAGTTTGACCGTTTGATCGGCGAGTGATTGACAGCTGCTCAGAGATGCTCCAAATCGGCTCTGATTGGGTATTTTCCTCCAGTCTGTGAAATCTTGCAGATGCCGTTAGGAGCACGGAGGACACAGATTACCTGTCTCATGCACTACTGTCAGGATATAGCGACCGTTTTATAATCATATTAGCTCCGTTTCTAACCACTGCAGCTTTAAAAGAAGTAGGAAAAGAGGAAATACCCCAGTGGTCGTTGGGTCTTTCCACAGTGCTCCGTAATGCCATTTAACTCTTAGCGAGATAATAAAATCCATCTGCATCACTCAGTATGAGTCATTTGGTACATTACTGCAGCTTTCTGTGGTTATACCATCTAGAAGGTGTCCACGGTTGAAGCACTGATCACTGTAAGATAATATGGTGCTTGTGTCCCCAGGTGCAGCCATGCCGTGTCGGTCATGTCTAGAAGGGAGCCCGCAAACTAGGGATGCACCGATACCGATACCAGTTTCGGGTCTGATACTGTACTCATGTACTCGTATGGCTCCGATACAACGGCACCGATACACTCACGCTCCACCTCCCTGACAGTGCAGGTGAGACAGACAGAGGTGGTGCACCCGACCACGCTGGGCCAGGATCCCACCTCAGCCGGCACGCACCGGCCCTCACTTTCATTGAGCCACGGGGTTTTGCTTGCACCCTCTGACTCATGCGCGTTAGACTCCTTGGTCCATGTTTCAAGACGGGTCGGGTGGGTTGCCGACAACGCCACAGACCCCTGCTGCCTTTTACGTGGGCCGCGGCACGACGCGGTTGGGGCCCCGGTCGACAGTCGCACAGGGAGCAGGGAGCCACGTCACGGTGCGGCGAGGTCCGGGTGGTGAGCGCTGTAAAGCTGCGGGTGCGAGACACTTTCGCCCCGAGCCTTTCCAAGCCAACCTAGAGCCGGTCGGGTGCTCCGCCTCATCTGCGGGACTCCCCAGCCTGCCGTGTGTCGCTCACACCCTCCAGCTGGCTGTTAACGAGGGTCTTTTGGCACAGAGAAGTACTCGTATCGGTACTCGGTATGGGCGAGTACCCAAATGTAAGTACTTGTACTCGGTCTGAAAGAAAGTGGTATCGGTGCATCCCTACCGAAAACTGCGAAATCTGATCTGAGATCTGCAAAAACTCTCGCGAGACTCGCTGCCCGACGACCTACCCTAACCTTAACCATTCAAGGTAAATGCCTAACCTTAACCTTTCGAGGTAAATGCCTAACCTTAACCATTCGAGAGAGTTTCCCCAGTTTGCGGGCTCCCCTCTAGCCACTACCTCAGGTGTCCCCATTGAAACCCTGGTCTGTGTAACTTCTGCAGGCTTCAGGTCAGGCCTTCACTGCAGCTTCTCCAGGTTCTCCTGCAGCAGCTGGGCACAGCCGGACAGATCCATGTAGTGCAAGGCCGAGAAGACGTCGTTCAGGCTGGCAGAGGAGCGCTGGCTCCACAGCCTCAGCATCTGGTACTGCCTCTCCATGGAGCCCAGACCCAGTCCGGCCTCCAGCTCCACCCGCTCCAGCTGCTGGTCGGCCACAGACAGCAGACGCAGGAACTCCTTCCACCGACGCAGAGGAACCTCCTTGATGATCGCGTAAAGGACGATGGCCGGCCAGTGCTCCGATGGCTCCTCTTGTCTGGCGGCTGGAAGGAGAGAATCACAGACGATGGTAAATGGTAAATGGACTTGTATTTATACAGCACCTTTCTAGTCTTCCGACCACTCAAAGCGCTTTACACTGCATGTCAACATTCACACACTGATGGCAGAGGCTGCCATGCAAGCTCCCGACCTGCTCATCAGATTCTAATCTAATCACTCACACACCGATGGCACAGCCTTCGGGAGCTATTTGGGGTTCAGTATCTTGCCCGAGGACACTTCGACATGCGGACTGGAGGAGCCGGGTAATTGAACTGCCAATCTTCCGGCGAAAAAAGGTCAGCTGCAAGAGTGTGTTTGTCTGTTTTTTGGCCAACAATTCAATCTAAACTAAAGATAATCAAGATACAGAAACTGTGCAGAGGCATTGGAGTTGACCACGTCAGGAGATCAGCATCCTGTCAGGAGGTGCTCTTGAAGAAAACCATGAATATGCTGATTCTACGAACAACTATTGCCAAAGCTTGATATAGATCTCAACCTCTGTGCCTTAGAGCTCCACGCTGCTGCACTGTGACATTAGAAGTCGTTCACGTCACTAGTTCTTCCTGTTTGCACCCCCAACACTTTATTATTCACACATCTAACTCGCTGTGCAATACCTTTTTGGTGTTTTATTTTAGTATTCATTATCTTTTATTCCTCTTGTTTTTATCTTAATGTCTTGTTTTATCTTGTTCTCTTGCTGCTGGTCTCTGGAAGTCACCATAAGTAATTTCTTCGTATTCCTAAAGTGACAATAAACAAATAAACAAATGAAATCTTAAATTTTGAGAACAACACAGAGCACAAGTGTGGATGCAGGTTTGTTAAGATGTCCACCTCATAAAATTTCCGTGACTACAGTAAAAACCACCATGCTCAAGTTGAAAGAGAATAGACAACATAATATTCACCACAATGCCAACAGTACTACGAACACAAGAGGGTTTTCAGCTCGGCCACAAATGCCAGACACAACGACATGACATCATTAATGACAGGAAATACAGTTAATCTTCCTAAAAGTATTTTAACTGAATTTCAGAGGTTTGTCTGGCAACACAGGGCTGTATCAGGCAATAAATAATAAAACAACTTGCATTATCGAGAGTGAAGCACTGATCTACTGTAATCTGCTTTAAATAACGGAAACTACTCAAGTCTTATGAGAAAAGAAGCAGTGGAAAATCCATGTGGCTTTTCAACCTCTTAACCTTTCAACTTTTAACACTTCATATTACTATAAATAACATCTGAACGTGTGCGGATGGTGACGATTTCAAAGAAAGGAGTTAAAACATGATGCACAAGGATGCACATCATTCACAGCTAAGTGACATGCCCTCGCTATCTGATTTGCCATTTCCCCTTAACGTCCAATTGCTGACTGATGTGAAACAGCGAAGGCGTCCTGTTTCCCAGTTGCCACCTCCACACTGTGCGCCACATGGCTGATCAATGATAAACAACGTGCTAAACAAGCAGAGATGAAAAGGCTGCCGCTCTAAATGTGCGAACACTGTAGCTGGAGATAGTTCACCACATCAGTAATCACACGGGAGGAAAGTGTTACCATGACACTTTTTTTTTATTTTTCACCACAAGACGTTTGGCCTGCGTGATGACAAGGGATGCAAATTCTTAACAGTTGTGATGTGTTAGAAGCTGAGAGTGAAGCTGAAGAAGTAGTGTGCAAAAAAAAAAAAACACATTATAAACTATTTCCTCTCAACTTGGACTACGATCCAAATCTCCTACTTTTACTTTCAGTACATACTGTAGCTGCCCTCACGAAGTGCGTACTGTTGCATGCAGTATGCTTACAATTGGGACGCACTACTTCGTCATAACATTGCGCCTTGACTTTGACCCTCTTGCTCATATATCTGTTGTACAGAAGATTGTGGGTCAGAATAGCCAGAACAGCATGCTGGCTTGCGTACTGCAAAATGTGACCTGATGCAGTAGGACATCCTGGTATTTTTCAAGGCCTATTGAAGGAGGCTGGGATACGGGCGGACACGGGTCTTGGGGTATGGGGTATGACATATGTGCAGTGTAGCTCAAGCTGCTGTCGTGCGTTGCGATTGGCTCAATTTCGGCAAGTGCAGACCAGGTTTTACTGCGTTTGTGTTGTACCACCAAAGATATGACGCGTTGATGACGCGGGACCGAGCCTCTTTCAATGGCATTTTTGGTATACTGCATTTGACACTATCAGTGTGTTCCAATCCGCGTACTTCCGTACTTACAGTTACTATTTTGAGTGCATAAGTGCGTTCACACTGTGAAGTACGGCAAAATGCAGTGCACTCGAAGTACCCGGATGTTGTGCTCAAAATGGTCAAATCGTGAGTGTGGAACGCTGGACACTTTTCACACTCAATTGTCGCCCTCTTGGCTACGTAGCGGAAGGGGCGGGACCACGACCACTATTCAAACATGTGAAAATGGCGGCAGATGATGCAGGGGCTTTTGCGGTGCTGAACAATGTACCTTATAGATGTAAGTTGTAACGTTTCACGTCTACTCATTTGATTTCATTTTCTGTGTATTCTTGATCAACAAAACAGGCAGATATTTTGGCAGGTAGTGGACGGGTAAAACCTGAAGGAGGCAGCAGTGCAACACAAAGGATGCCAGCTGTCGTAAAACCCCGAAGAAGAAGAAGGAGATATTTTGGCATGTAGCGAGCCGCGGTGAAATATTGCAATCGTCATTTACGGTAAGTGCGCCGCAGAGTATTCGATTTGAGACAACCCTACCCCGCTGAAATTCACGCACTACTCAAGTAAGTACAGAGTGCACAACATTGAAGTGTACTTCAGGAAGTACGTGGATGGGAACACACTGTATGTAGTGGGACATACTAACACTTTTTGTGGCATACTAAATAGTACGGTGGTATATGGGTGTTGCAATGCAACAATTGGACTTTGTGTGAGGTGACACTGGAAACTTTGACTACTTGCTACACCTTGCAAGAGTCCTGATTCAGATGCAGTTCAAAACTTCTTGAAAAATGTTAGTATGAAGCAAAATGCTTTTGATCAATAACACACGTTTGTGGTATACGCATTATTAGATGGCAGACGATGGTAGATGGTAATTAAAGGAGGGTTTGTAGTACAAATTGACATTTAGATCACCTATTATCACTAGTATACACTGGGGACAATATGAAACAGAAGCTCTGAAATGTATGAGATAAAACCAGTAGAAATGGAGGAGCTGAGTTGTAATGTTTGTATCCTTGTTTCCTGTGTTGATGTCGCAAATCGAGCTGCTGAGAAAAATATCAAACTTGATCTGATAATAAAGTGATATCATCATCATAATATATTCAACTGGGACTTTACCTTGAATGAGACAGTTAAGAGCTTCAAACAAGCTAGAAATCCCATCATCAACGTTAGAGCAGCATTACTTGTATTTGAAGTCTTTAAAAGTATTCTCACCTGTAAAGTAGTTAGTGTGAAAGTGGAGGCTCCCATGCAACAAGACATGAGACCCAGACATTTAAATATATCATTCCCTTGAACAAATGTATCTGATCTTTCTCAATTTTCTTGACATTGTTTATGAACTTGTCCTCCATAAACATGTTTCCAGGTTTTACCCTAATTTAGACTTCTGGTATGACGATATACCGTTTGTGTCACTTCTTTCTAATCTAACTAAACAGGCTCTCTAAGATCTAAGATAAAGTTAATCTGTCACACTTCTTCCTCTACTTTGTTTTATCAATTGGAAAGGATGTATGAGGTGGTTTGTTCCAACGACCCGCCTCAAAAATACAGTTTCACAAGCACCCCAGAAGAACTCTTGACTTGACTCTATTTTAGAACAATTTCACAAATGTGTCTTTGCAGTTGTAGTTTCTTACTTTCATGAGGCAAAATGTCTCTTTGATAAATATGAGTCTTCTGTCTCATCTCACCACAGCACCGAAACTGCTCTGCTTGCTGATCTCATGACAGCTTGAACACCTCCGAGCAGCCTTCAGTATTTTCTATGACTCTATATTCACGTCATCTTTAGTAGCAATATCATGAGATGACCACTGATGACCCCTGCCACATTTTTCTAAGATCTTACATCATCTTTATTACATTATTTAGCCGTGCATCGAATAGTGAATCTTACCATTGTGTTCAGCGTCTGGCAGCAGAGGAGTGATGTGGGTTAGGTGTTCAGGTGCAGCTGGACTGAGAGTCATCACGGGAGTTTCCTCGGATCTGTTAAATGTCTTAAGAGAACAAAGACAAAGAAAGTGAAAGTCTTTGTTGCAACCGCCTCTCTTAAACGTTGGGACATTCTTCAGCATTTCTAAAACACTAAAAAAATCATGATATTTTATTTAGCTTTAGTTCAATTTGACTACAAATTGTGTTCAACATTTCACCTGCTCTCATTGACCTTTAAGGCCCTCTGACTGTCCACCTACAGCTACGATCTCAATCTCAATAGAGCACAAAACGTATGAAACTGAGAACATACCAATGCGTTCAGGCTGCTACCTTGATGACCGCATTGTTCTGTTTGGAGGAAAACAGATTTTATCAGTAAGTTTCCTGCTTGAACAGTCGAGAAAGAACATTTAAAAAAAAAAAAGGAAAGACATCTTTGGTTAAACACTGAAAATACCTTCTGCAAGAATAAATACCTTTTAAACTTGCTTTGTATACACATATTCTAATTGTGTAAGGTTTCATACATGAGAGTTTATCTTAATTTGTGTCGTGTCACAGCATCTGCAGCGTATCTACAAACAAACTAAACAAAAATGTACATATGAAGTATTTGTTTTCTCTCCAGTGGATACCACCAGCTACTTCTATTACTGCCAGCAGTGAAAAAGTACATAGATACTGTCCATAAAAGGTCCAGTGTGTAGGATGTGGTGGTATCTAACGGTGAGGTGAGGAGATTGCAACCGGATGAAGCGTCTACCGTGCGCCAAGCGCGTTGGAGAGCGACAGAGACCGACGCGAAAACGTGAATGTCTCTCTCCAGTGCCAGTTGTTGTAATGATACGTGTTCACAGGGGCGTTTTTTATCGCGAGGGGACGCGACGCTTCCCAACATGGGACGCTTGGTGTGCTGTCCCTAGAAACAAGGCACTCGGCTCCTGATTGGACGAACGCTTTCCCGCCGTTGGCTGCTGCTCCCAGCTTTCAAACCGGAACCAGTCTGGAGGCTCGTTTGGAAACTTTCTTCTCTGATTTCACGTAAATAGTTCACTGAAATGTGTTTCTGAAAACATTTGAGGCGAGAAATAATCCATGCAGTTGATGAATCTGTCTTTATTTTGGATCAACAACGTTTAGATTAAAAGATCCTCGGGAGTTTCGAGAGGCAGCGAGTCGCGTGGGATGCCCGTGATTTGCATAAAGTAGACGAGCCCTCAACTTTATGCAAATGAGGAGCGGGCGTCGTGACGCCTAGTCTCTCGAATCGCGACGCCACGCTACCAGAATGCATTGCGCGGCTGCTTACATAGACAATGAATGGGGGGCGTGGAAAGCACGGAGGCTGTGGACACGTACCGTAAGAGTAGCGTAGGTCATTTGGAACAAAGCCAGTGTGTAGAGAGTGTGTCTGTGTACGTGGGAAGTGAGTGGTGAAGCAAGAGAGAGAGAGAGCGGCGGCGACAGGAGCGAGTAACATCATTGACTCCGCCCCAAGCAGGAAAAGTTTAGTTTGGTTTGACCATCCTTACTGTAATAACACTACTTTAGGAGCAACGGAAGTCAGACGGCGGCTGGCGGTACCAGTTTGTCACCCTGCGGCTCACGTTAGTGCAGTTTCACAAGTGTGTCAGAGAACTACGGTGGCCTTCAGGTAACGTAAAAAAGGCTCTCTCTAGAGCCAGTGTTTGGTTTGTCCGTTCAGGGCTACTGTAGAAACACAGCGACTCTTATTATCAGGTGATTATACACTAAAGAAAACATACTTATTAATGTTATATTACATTTCTGCCAATAATTTTGCCCCCTAATTGTTACACACTGGTTCTTTAAGCAAAAGTAACAATACCACATTGTAAAAACATTCCACTACAAGTAAAAGCCCTGCATTCAAGTACAGAAGTATTAACAGCAAAATGTACTATCAATGTAGTATCAAAGGTAAAAGGACTAATTTGTAGGTATTAAACTATTATAATCATAATAGTGGATTATCATTACAGGTTAATTAAAGAGCCGGTGAGTAACATTTCGGGGATCTATTGGCAGAAATGGAATATAACTATGTTTTCATTAGTGTACAATCACCTGAAACCTTTTTTACGTTACCTGAAGGCCACTGTAGTTCTCCGACACGCTTGTGAAACTGCACTAACGTGAGCCGCAGAGTGTTAAACCGTGGTACCGCCAGCTGCCGTCTGACTTCCGTTGCTCCTAAAGTATTGTTATTATGGTATGGATGGTCTCTGAGCGAGGTGAACGCCGTTACCACGATTTTACACTCGGCGGCTCACGTTACTGCAGTGTTGGAAAGGGAGGAGTGAGCAGAGGGGTACTCAGTTGGTTGCAATCTGCAGCGACACCACTAGATGCCGCCAAAATCCTACACACTGTACCTTTAATGTGTAAGAAGCATTTTAATGTTGTATTTAGTTTGAGTTATTTTACACACGTTTTGGGCAGTTTAATATGTATAACACTGTGTCATGTTTACAAGCTGATCATATGTTTTGTATGTAAAACATTAATCTCTTGGAGCGATAAAATAAATGTAAAAAAGTATAAATGAAGTAGAGGTGTAAGTAAGTACTCAAGTACAACTCAAAACTGTATTGAAGTACTTGAGTAAATGTGCTTAGACACATTCCACCAGCGGTTACCGACCGCTGAGTTTAAGGGCCTCGACAGGCGGCACCAGCTCTTTGTTCACACTCCAGCAGAGACAACTGTCTGGATATCCGAGACAACTGTCTGGATATCTGAACGGGTTCCTGACGAAGAGCAGCAGGATCACCAGAAGTGTCACAAGAAGTGACACCAGAACCAACACGAGAATCAACCAGGGCGTTTCAATCCCTGTTGTGGACACACAGAAACACCGACATCATTACAGTAATTCTGTCAAAAACTCTGACAAAACCACAGACCAGTGAGTTATTCTGTCACTTAGTACAGCACATATTTAGTACTAACAGTCAGGTTGAGCAGAACTTGGATCGTTGTTTGTGGTTCTTGCAGATGTAGATGTAGATGTAGATGTAGATGCAGATGAACTTGTAGAAGCTATAATTGGAGTTGGTGCTGTTGTACATTGACTGTTGCAAAAAAAAGTAGAAATAAATAAAGACAAATGAGGAATCTGACAACACATTTATCCATACATTAAAGGTTAGTTTTTTGGGTTTTTTTATCTTTCACGTCTTAAAACAACAGTCGGGTGCCCATATGATCATCAAAACTGTTTTTGCTCGCTGTATTCATTAAAATATTCCTTCTTGATGTGATTTCAATGGAAGTCAAGGAGGACAAAAGTAATTCCTCTGGTTTATCTGAAGCTAATATGAGGCTTCAACAGTCTGAGTTAGTCAAATGAAGTGGATAGCAAAAAGTAGAAAGTCTTTTTAGTGTGTTTGCCTGGACAGTGTGTCCCTGCTGCACCCGATTCAACTGTTATCAGGCCATTAAATAGGCGTTATCAGTCGCTATAAGCACCATAGATGTGGGTCAGTAGGGGCCTACTATGTTGTAAAAGTGAAAGCAAAACTTAAAAGCAACACGTTCTAATACATTGTAAAATAAAACATTACATTTTGAACAGAAACAAAAAGGCAATAAAACTACAATTTCTTTAGGTTTAGGCAACAAAACTTACAACTTCTTTAGGTTTAGGAAACAAAACTACAACTTCTTTAGGTTTAGACAACAAAACTACAACTTTTTTAGGTTTAGGCAACAAAAACTACGACTTCTTTAGGTTTAGGCAATAAAAACGCTTAGTTAAGTTTAGGGAAAAACATCGTGCTTTGGATTAAAATAACTATGTTTCAATAGTGAAAGTGAAACTTAAGGGATGTTAACACAAAGACAACTACATGTTGTTGGTCCCATCCATCGCCCACGACCTCCACCCCTTATGGAGTTTCATGTTTTCTATTCAACATCTGACTTCCGCTTCTACTCCTGTCACTAGAGGTCGCTATCGACTTCTTTTATAACTTGAAAACCTACTAGTGGGTGTAGTAGGCCCCGATTGACCCACATCTATGATGCTTATAGTGACTGGTAACGCCTATTTAATAGCCTTTAATAGCCAAAGAGAAAAATTAATACACTGAGGAAAAAGATCCCTCGCCAGCTCCCAGGATTTATTAGAAGCTATCATTACAGTATGCAGATGGATTTTGTTTAGGATTAGGTCATTTTGTCACCCAAAAAAAAAAAAATCTAAACATGTATGCCATCCGTGATATTGCACGTTCTCCCACCTTTTACAGTCGGGATAATCATGAAGATCTGAAAAAAAAAAAATGAAATTGTGAGAATTCAAAGAATGATATTCTTTTGAGAGTATATTATATTGAATAAGCCAGGATGCCAATATAGGGCTTTAACTCCCTTTGACTTCACTTACCTTTACAATTACCATTGCACTTCTGGCAATGACTTGAGTGTTTTTGCAAAAACGATCCATTCTTTATTTTGTAAAAGTATCCAGGTCTACATTTACATATCACATTACTATCAAAGGAGCAGGGCTTTTCTACCACCTCATAATCTGGGGAAAAATCAAAACACAGTGTTTCTGTCTCAATCCACAGCATTAACACACAGTCCTGACAAGGGGGCAACACAATAGGGCGCCCCAGGTATGACGTATTTTTGTAGGACAACTAGGAAGTCAGCATCGCCCCGGTTCCCTCAACAAAAAGCCAATGAGATGGGTCCTTTAACTTAAAAAGCTTACACAATATCCCCACAAGCTGACCTCACCCAAACCAATTCATGGTATTTGAACAAGATACTTACTACCACATGGCATACATCTTTGGCATCTGGATGCACAGTTTCGTATATCTGTATATGTTCCATTACGGCATTTTTCACATCTGAGGTTTCCACCTGAACAATCATCACCAACACTATTAAAATGTCCTGGGAAACAGTGGAGGAAAGGAGAAAGGGAACGAGTTAGTATGTGATTAATCATCCACTAGATGTACAATGCACACAGCTCCTTGTCAACAACTTACCAGGTGGACACTTTTGTTCTGTTAACTCAGTTTGACTCTGTCCGGTGGACAGGAAGGTAAGCATCAGCAGAAAAACCTGAAACAAAAGACGAGGTTTCAGGTCTGTGTTGGAGAAGACGATGACGTTACAGCTGCCATACAAGAGGACAGCTGGAGTGGGAACCACGCGGCTCAACACAACTCGTCAAGTCACTGCACGGGCATCTTTGGTTTTTCATTTTCATGCACCTTTCATATCAAGCAGGTCTAAATATTCAAATATTTGACATCCATCCTATACATAAACACATACTATCAAGGGACAGAGCTTATCAAACTGTTTTTTAACTATTAAATATCACCATGAAACTTCCCCAGTTGATTATTTACATCAAGGCAATTATTTTTTGTATTACAAGTTTTCTGAAAATGTATGTTTAAATATGCAAATGAGGCATTATCTTCTTAAATATGTGCTAATTTGCATACATTTCCAGAACAGAAATCTGAACATTGGATAAAGCCAGGTTAAAAAAAATCTTGTTTCATTTTGTTGACATATTAGAGTCAAAGGTTTTTACAGAGGGGATTTTGGATATCTCTTTGTATCACTCCATAAATCAGAAAATACTTTCAGCAGCCATAAAAAAAATCCATTTTCACCAGTTATTTAGGAATAAAATGTTCTATAAATCAGGCTATGGATGATATATGAACAAACCCCCTCTGTTAAAACCTTCAGAATAGAGCCCGGCTCCTCCTCCAGCTTAATGTGATCTAAGCACAGAGATGTTAGGATTGTCTTGCATGAAATAGATACGTCACACTTTTGCATTCAGTTTCTAAACATGTTTCCGTCCAACTGTTCTGTTCTTTGGGGCCTCAAGAACAGAAACCCATGATTCAAACATTATTTTAATGTCTGCAAGTTGTACATTATCCCGCTTATTACACGGCTATAAGAAATCAATAATTTGACACAAAAACGGTCCGCCAGAGTCTGACATCAGAACTGCACCCATAGCAACAATCTGTTATACATAGCAACGGTCTGTTATACATAGCAACGGTCTGTTATACATAGCAACGATCTGTTATACATAGCAACGATCTGTTATACATAGCTACGGTCTGTTATAAAGAAATAACAGACCGTAGAACGATGTAATTGACCAATCAGAATCGAGTATTCAACAAGGCCGTGTAATAAATGGAAATAAGTGGATTATATGGATTATATTCACAAGCAGTATAAAACATGTTGACTGTGTCCCTTATAAATCAAAAAGAAAATACCAGAGGGGAATTAACTTCACTGAGGCTGCGATCAGTTTGTTTTTCCACCGTTCGGACAGGAAGACGCTCCACATGGCCTTTAACACTGATCGAACAGGAGACTGTTTTAAAACTGAGTGTAAATGATGCACATTTTTTTCTTTTTATTTATTGCGTTAAAAAGGGATTTTGGCTTCCTGACTGACGAAGAAGAAGAAAAAACTTTTCTGCAACCACATTTAAATCATTTTTAAATATTTTGAGAATTGATGTGAAGCTATTTTGTTAACCCAGTTGTGAGGGAAATGTCATTATTCTTTGATTTTTTGTTTGCTGGTAAAAAAACATTTTTAATGAATAATTACTGACAATGAGTGATGCATTTGAGTTGAAGACATCTCTGACTACATTACAGACACAAAATCCCAGCCACGCTGTCAGCTTGATCTGAGCCGTCTGAATACATCTACATCTATTTGACCCAAACATTATAAGCAATAAAAGAAAACAACCTTTTTGTTTTCTTGCGATAACGAGTTAATCATCTCGTTTTCTCGAGTGTTTAAAAAACAGGGATCTGATACAAACTCTGTCTGGAATAAAAGAAAACTCTCCTCTCTGAAGAGGTCACACCTTTTCTCAAACACATCTGGAGAACAGATGAGGGAGGTAAAACAGGATCCTTAAGAACGTTTACAGTTCATCATAAACTGGCCTCAAATCTGACGGAGCCCAACAGACCAACAGGGTTGTCGGTAAAAAGGCTCTTTGCTGACGAAACGATTAAGGCGATTAAGCCCCAGGTCAAAGATAGTTTTTCATGCACTGATCAATTTTGAGATTTTGGGCTACTTTGCTTTACAAAGTCTTCTTTCAGACTAGTGGAAAGATCCAAAATACACATTTAGGTGTTTATTTTACTACTTTGTCTGTTTGCGTCTGTAGTTTTCTCCTAAATTCAGTAAAAGTCTCCATTAGATAATGCCTCATTTGCATATTTAAACGTACACTTTCAGAAAACATGTAATACAAGTAATCAAGTGAGGAAGTGTCATGGTGATATCTATTAGTTTATTATTTACTCTATTCACCTGGGGTGTCTAAACCTTAATTAAATAATCTGTAAATTGAAAAAAAGTATTAAGTTATTAAACGTGTAGATTTCGTTGCTACCTGAGTTGCAACACGATGACATGACGTCACTCATCCACATATAACTCCTCTCATCAACACTACAACCTTGGTGTTTTGCAACTGATAAGAAGCAACATGCTGAGCCTTAATGTAAACTATAGTACTGCAACTAGCGATTATTTTCATTGTCGATTAATCTGTCGATTATTTTCTCGATTAATCATCAGTTGTTTGGTCTATAAGATGGTGAAAAATGTGGCTCAGTGTTTCCTTAAGTCCAAGATGACGTCCTAAAATATCTCATTTTTTCCACAACTCAAAGATATTCAGTTTACTGTCATAGAGGAGGAAAGAAACCAGAAACTATTCACATTTAAGAAGCTGGAATCAGAGAATTTAGACTTTAATTTTCTTAAAAAAATGACTCAAACTGATTAATTGATTATCAAAATAGTCGGCGATTAATTTAATAGTTGACAACGAATCGATAAATCATTGCAGCTCTACTGTTAACTCTTAAAAACCACCAGTGAGACTGTGCGTGCAGTTTATGCTGTAAATCTCTTGCGCAACATCCCCCAGAGTCCCCGGTGCTCCACCGTCACAGAATATACAAAAATGAGTAGTTCTCAAGGAAAATATCAGCATTTACGATGGAAACAATCCTTTTAACCGACATTATTCAGCACATATTGACACATAATGTGTGTTCGTTTGGTCTCTTTCATGGTAACAGCAACACTGTGACTGCAACGATGAGTGACGATGATTTAAAATCCACTCATAGAAGCTATAAATCATCCCTGAAACAGCCGTGAAGACCTGGATTACTTACCAAAACAAAGTCCATGTTGGAAGAGTAGAGCGTGATGAAGTTAAACAACCAACTTTAAAAGAGTTTCATCAGATGATTCACGGTATAGTCGTCACCAGGCGAGGAAGGCGGACGAGGCATGCTGGCTTTGAGCCATCTGTAGGTTTCCTCTTAAGTTGAGTCAAAAAATGAAGCTTTAGAGGAAGCCGGTGTGTTTGTGTGTACGAAGGTCAGAACTGTCAGTTCTTTGGAGTCTTCAGAGAAATGGTGGTAGAAACAGGAAACACGGTGAGATCACGCAAAACACCACACACACACACACACACACACACACACACACACACACACACACACAACAACACGAGTACTGGTGGCAACGTCAATGAGTTCCTCCGCCTGATTGTTTCCTATAATTCCACAGAACCTCTGAGGTAATGATGCGGTTCAGACACAAGAACTGGTGACACTTACGAACATGAGAATTATTCACAAGCCGGATACAGTACGTGGATGGTAGGTAGTGGTGGTGGTGGTGGGGGTGTAAGGGCAAGGTGGGCACACCGGTTATATAAGGCCCATCTGTGGCTTTGGTGCAACTACAGGTGCAACGATTAATCAATCCCACAAATGCATGATTCTTACAAGCTGGACATCATTGTGAAGGTAAATAAACAGGCTTTCCAACGATGTAAAATACAATGACCATTAGCATTGTAACGACAGAGAAATAATCCACCAAACACAAGTTTACCAACTATTTTTTCCCAGTTTTATTTTCTCATTTTTGTATATTCTTGGGTGCCTGTGAATCACGGTAGTACATACGTGTGTGGTTTTTTAGAGTTAACAGTAGAGCTGCAACAATTAATCGATTAGTTGTCAACTATTAATTAATCGGCAACTATTTTGATAATTGATTAATCAGTTTGAGTCATTTTTTTAAGAAAATAAAAGTCTAAATTCTCTGATTCCAGCTTCTTAAATGTGAATATTTTCTGTTTTCTTTCCTCCTCTATGACAGTAAACCAGGGCTGTCCATCTATGAAAATATTTAATCGTGATTATCTGTTCTAAATGAACCTTAAAGGGAGATTTGTCAAGTATTTAACACTCTTATCCACATGGGAGTGGACAAATATGCTGCTTTATGTAAATGCATGTATATATTTATTATTGAAAATCAATTAACAACACAAAACAATGACAGACATTTCAACAACAGGGGAATTCAAAGTGCTTTACATAAACATTCAAGAACATTGCGACAAAGTGCAAAAGAACATTAAGACATAATTAAAACAGTTATAAAAATATTAAAGATTAAAACATTAAAGATTAGAAAATAAAAACAAGCTAAAAATAAAAGCTAGGATAGAGGTTAAAATAGAATAAAACACAAAGGAGTAAAAGCTCTAGTTCAGTATCAGATCATTATCTGGTTTAATAAAAGGCAGCAGCAAACAGGAAAGTTTGAAGCTTTGATTTAAAGGAACTCAGAGTCAGAGCGGTCCTGCAGGTTTCTGGGAGCTTGTTCCAGATATTTGGTGCATAGAAACTGAAAAAACTTCTGCATGTTTAGTTGTGACTCTGGGGACGCTAAGCAGACCTGATCCAGATGACCTGAGAGGTCTGGATGGTTCAGAACATAGCAGAAGATCAGAAATGTATTTTGGCCCTAAACCATTTAGTGCTTCGTAAACCAGCAGGAGTATTTAGAAATCAGTTCTCTGAGAGACAGGGAGCCGGTGTAGAGACCTCAGAACTGGACTGATGTGATCCACTATCTTGGTCTTAGTGAGGACTCTAGCTGCAGCGTTCTGAACCAGCTGCAGCTGTCTGATAGATTTTTTAGGAAGACCAGTAAAGATGCCGTTACAGTAGTCAAGTCGGCTGAAGATAAATGCATGGACTAGTTTTTCCAAATCCTGCTGAGACATCAGTCCTCTAATTCTTCTTACATTCTTCAGGTGATAGAAGGATGTCTTTGTAATTGTCTTAATATGGCTGTTAAAGCTCAGGTCAGAGTCCATGACTACACCAAGGTTTCTGGCTTGGTCCGAGCTTTCTAACATTACAGATTGTAGGTGAGCACTAAACCTTTAATCTTTCCTTTTTGGCTCCAAAAACTACGACCTCAGTACTGCATTTAGCATAAAACAATATGCTCCAATCATAACATGGCAAACTGCAGCCCAACAGGCAACAACAGCTGTCAGTGTGTCAGTGTGCTGACTTCACTATGACTTGCAACAAACTGCATGTGATTATCATAAAGTGGGCATGTCTGTAAAGGGGAGACTCGTGGGTACCCAGAGAACCCATTCACACATCTGGAGGTCAGAGGTCAAGGGACCCCTTTGAAGATGGCCATGACAGGTTTTCCTCGCCAATATTTAGCGTAAGTTTGGAGCGTTATTTAGATTCTTTAGGTTTTCTAGTTTCATATGATGCCAGTAACTTCACTCTAGCTTTAAAACAGAGCCCACTACAATTTAAAGTGGTCAATGCGTTAAAGAAATTAGTGGCCTTAACGCGTTATTATCACGTTAACGCTGACAGCCCTACAGTAAACTGAATATCTTTGAGTTGTGGACAAAACAAGACATTAGAGGAAGTCTTCTTGGCTCTTTCTGGAAACGTTGATTGACTTTTTTCACCATCTTACAGACCAAACAACTGATCGATTAACTGAGAAAATGATCAACAGATTAATCGATAATAAATAATCTTTAGTTGCAGCTCTAGTTTCATAGATTTAAAATTTAAGAGGCAGGTTTCACTGCACAGGTGGAACAATCAGGGGCAGCTCCATGGAAATTATGAATACTTTTAAAGTATAAATATTGCATTAATCACTTCTGGTGAATTTAGTGGTGATGACGTCATAGTCTGATGAACTACTCATCTAAAGTTGGTTGTTTTACTTCCTCCCGCTCTGCTCTTCCAAATACAGGCTTTGTTTTGTTAAGTAGTCCGGATCTTCATGTTGTTTCAGGGATTATTTATAGCTATGAGTGGATTTTAAATCATCATCACTCACCGTATCAATAACTCATCAATAAAGAGACCAAACAAACACACAATACGTCTCAATATGTGCTGAATTAGATCAGTTAAAGGGATTGTTTCCATCGTAAATGCTGATATTTTCCTTTCCTTTCCACTATTTTTTGTGTATTCTTGGGTGCCTGAGAGTCATGGCAGTATGCACGCACAGTCTCACTGGTGGTTTTTAAGAGTTAACAGTAGAGCTGCAACGATTAATCAATTAGTTGTCAACTATTAAATTAAACACCAACTATTTTGATAATCAATTAATCAGTTTGAGTCATTTTTTTAAGAAAATAAAAGTCTAAATTCTCTGATTGCAGCTTCTTAAATGTGAATATTTTCTGTATTCTTTCCTCCTCTATGACGGTAAACTGAATATCTTTGAGTTGTGGACAAAACAAGACGAGTTTTCTTATTTTCCTCCAGTACCTTTTTCGAAATATTGCATTTTTGCCTTCACTGCATAAGACTTCAGGCTATAAAACTTTATGATGATCATAAAATATGATGCATTTCTGCAGATTAAAACACCTAAAGCATCTATCTGAGTAATTTAACACTCTGAACAGGGACATTATTTCTGATTTAACCATTGTTTCTTCGTCAGTGTTTGACTTAAGGGACGTTTTAATGAGGTATTTTTACATTGTGCTATTTTAGGATTTGGCTATAACGTTACTTCCATCCCTGCGGTGTGAATATTTTCTGGTTTCTTCATGACAGTAAACTGAATCTTTGAGTTGTGGACAAAACGAGAGGCAAGGCAAGGCAGCTTTATTTGTAGAGCACATTTAAGCAACAGGGCAATTCAAAGTGCTTTACAGAAACACTCAAGAACATTGAGACAAAGTGCAAAAAGAACATTAAGACATAATTAAAACAGTTATAAAAACATAAAAACATTAAAGATTAGAAAATAAAAACAAGCTAAAAATAAAAGCTAGGATAGAGTATAACACACAAGAGTAAAAGCTCTAGTTCAGTATAAGATCTCTATGTGGTTTAATAAAAGGCAGCAGCAAACAGGAACGTTTTAAGCTTTGAGGACGTCGTCTTGAGCTTTGGGAAACATTGATCGACATTTTTCACCATTTTATCGACCAAACAACTGATCGATTAATCGAGAAAATAATGTAACAAATGAGTTAACACTGTCTAGGTTTTAGGAAAAGGGATTCTTGGTCGATGCTTTTGCTTCTAATTTATTGTTTTTACTTCAGTTTATTGTTGTAACAATGTTTTATGATTACCTTCTTAGCGAGGTCTCTCTTAAAATAAGAGACTTTTACCTGAGACTAGAGCTGCAACGATTAATCAATTTATTAATTCGTTGTCAACTATTAAATTAATCTGCAACTATTTTGATAATCGATTAATCAGTTTGAATAATTTCTTAAGAAAAAAAGTCTAAATTCTGATTCCAGCTTCTTAATTGTGAATATTTTTTGGTTTCTTTACTCCTCTACGACAGCAAACTGAACATTTTTCACCATTTTATAGACCGAACAACTGATCGATTAATCGAGAAAATAATCAACAGATTAATCAATAATGAAAATAATCATTATCTGAGACTTTTACCTGGTTAAATAAAGGACAAGAGTGACCTGCAAATCATTAAATCGATATTTAATGGGGATTTTATGGCTTTCCTCATCAGATTGGGAAACAGGTGCATTTAAGTTTTGGAAAATTTTCCTCCAGTACATTTTAGAAATATTGCATTTTTGCCTTCAAGACTTCAGGCTATAAAACTTTATGATGATCATAAAATATGATCCATTTCTGCAGATTAAAACACCTAAAGCATCTATCTGAGTAATTCAACACTGAACAGGGACATTATTTCTGATTTAACCATCGTTTCTTTCTAACATTTTGAGCTCAGTTTCTTTGCAATGAGGTATTTTTACATTGTGCTATTTTAGGATTTGGCTATAACGTTACTTCCATCCCTGCGGTGTGAATATTTTTCTGGTTTCTTTATGACAGTAAACTGAATATCTTTGAGTTGTGGACAAAACGAGTCATTTGAGGACGTCGCCTTGAGCTTTGGGAAACACTGATGGACATTTTTCACCATTTTATCGACCAAACAACTGATCGATTAATCGAGAAAATAATCGACAGATTAATCGACAATGAAAATAATCGTTAGAATTAGAATCAGAATCAGAATGGTGTTTATTGCCAGGTGTATGATGTATACACTAGGAATCTGCTTTGGTTTGTTGGTGCAAATAAGGAGTAAAAATGACAATAGAATAGTTAAAAATGTTAGAATAAAATGAGAATACATTTTTTTTTAATTCTACCAATATACAATATAAGCTATAAACATAATATAATGGTTAGTTGCAGCTCTATCTGAGACTTTTACCTGGTTAAATAAAGGACAAGAGTGACCTGCAAATCATTAAATCAACATTTAATGCAGATTGTATGGCTTTCCTCATCAGACTGGGATACAGGTGCATTTAAGTTTACTCCACTACATTTTAGAAATATTGCATTTTTAGATTTCAGGCTATAAAACATTATGATGAGCATTAAATATGATGCATTTCTGCAGATTAAAACACCTAAATGAGTAATTTAGGGACATTAATTGTTATTAATCTCTTGTTTCTTATAGTCAGTGTTTGACTTAAAGGACATTTTGAGCGCAGTTTCTTTGTAATGAGGTGTATATATGTTTTCTACGTTGTGGTTTCTATTTTAGTACAAACGTTACTTCCACTCCTGCAGATCTGTCGACCCAAACACACCACCGACATGAGATTCATCATACATGTGAATAAAGTAGGTCATCGTGCAAAAAAAGCAACATTAGCAGAACATATTTCTCTCTCTGTGTGTGTGAGTGTGTGTGTGTGTGTGTATGTATGTGTGTGTGTGTAGTGAGCCTGCAGCACCCAGAAGTGAACAAAGCGACCCGGAAGCGGTGGTCCGACTGGAGGCAGCAGGCAGAAAGAACATCAAGCTTTTATATTATAGCTGGAGCTAGTCTGTCTGTCTGTCTCTCTATCTACTCTGCAACACCAGGTATGTGTGCATCATGTCTGTTCTGCTGCTGTGCATGTATCTAATGTGTCCAATAGCGGATCTAAAGCTTCCGAAATGTTGCAATGTTGCATTCGCTCTCCTTTGATTCGTCAGAAAGTTGCAGAATGTAGCAACAAAAAAAAAAAAAAGCGCAGCTCCTAAAAAAAAAAAAAGTGAAATGCGGTTAAAGATGGCTCTGCTGCGTCGGGTCCATGTTGACCTTAACGTGCTCGGTACCGGGGGGTTTCACCGTGCATGTTGTCCGGTTCCGTGCTGTGTGTGTGTTTGTTGCAGGGCTGCTTGTTGGAGGAAGTGTCAGGGTTTTTTTTTTTAGAGGAGGCCGGGCTATTCAAACCTGCAACCTGCTTTTACACCTAAACAATCCTTCATGCCTTTGACATGAGGAGAAACAGAAACACCTTTGTGTCGGGGTTTCCTCTCCCGGTGCACCGACAACAACCGACCGGCGGTGGAACATGTGCATGATCCTAAATATATTTTTGGGGGGTCTGCAGAATATGGCGTCCCGCCTTATAAAAATAAGGCTGCCATTTTTGTTTCTCTTTTGTCTGGAAATGTTTAAAGAAAAACTGTGTGAGGAGGATGTGTTGGTGCTCCGAGGGGAGGGTCGCTGGATCCGGTGGTCGGTGCGAGTCCTGCAGGATCTCAGTCCACCGACACACCACAGACAGGTCACAGACAGACACAGACCCGACCAGAGAAAAGTCAAGTTTGATCTGCAGGGTTTAAAGCGACGTGCACTTATTTCAGGATTTCACTCTCAGAGACAAAAGGACCAAACAGAGGAGCTGGATGTGGAAGCTAAACCGGCTACAGATCTCTGAACACTGTCATCATGTGTTCTTATTAAAGTGACAACTATAGATGTTTGACCTGGGTTAACTTAAAGGTGACAGTTTGACCTGATTTACACACAAATGCACCACAGCAACTGTTAGAAAATAAGTCCTGACATCTTTATCCAAGATTATGACTTTATTATTATTTTTTTCATTTATTTAATTTTATATTTTTTTATTTTATTTTTATAATTTAATTATCCTTTTTTTTTTTTTTTTTCTTTTTTTTTTTTTTTTTTACAGAGAAATTTAAACTCAGAATCCACTTTTTGCTTCTTTGTTCCTGCAATAATCTTGTTGAATTTTGCACATTATACCTCAACTGTTATTATTTTTAAAAACAAAACATTGTAACTTGCACACTTTGCGTATATAGTAGGTTATTATATAGGAGGTTATTCTATGGGGGTCCTTAAAACATTCTTTAATTTATCATAAATCCATTTTTACAAAGAATATCTATTGATATTAACTCAGATGAGGTCTTTTTTTTGTTACTTGTTAACTTAAAGGTGACAATTTGACCTGATTTACACACTAAATGCACCACAGCAACTGTTAGAAATAAGTCCTGACATCTTTATCCAAGGTTTATGACTTTATTATTATTTTTTAAATTTATTTTATTTTATTTTTAATAATTTAATTTATTTTCAATATCTTAAATACATTTTTTTTTTTACAAAGAAATTTTAAACTCAAAATCCACTTTTTGCTTCTTTGCTCCTGCAATAATCATGCACATGTTGAATTTTGCACATTATACCTCAATTATTATTATTTTTAAAAACAAAACATTGTAACTTGCACACTTTGCTAATGTATATAGTAAGTTATTATATAGGAGGTTATTCTATAGGGGGTCCTTAAAACATTCTTTAATTTATCATAAATCCATTTTTACAAAGAATATCTGTTGATATTAACTCAGATGAGGTCTTTTTTTGTTACTTGTTAACTTAAAGGTGACAGTTTGACCTGATTTACACACTAAATGCACCACAACAACTGTTAGAAATAAGTCCTGACATCTTTATACAAGGTTTATTATTTTTACATTTATTTTATTTTATATATTTTTATTTTATTTTTATAATTTAATTTATTTTCAATATCTTAAATCTTTTTTTTTTTTTTTTTTACAAAGACATTTATTCTATAGGGGTCCTTAAAACATTCTTTAATATATCATAAATCCATTTTTGAAAAGAATATTTATATACACCACCGACACGTCCAGAGAGGCAAAGAAAAGTCAAGTTTTCAGGTCGTTTATCTGCAGGTTTTAAAGCGACGTGCACTTATTTCAGGATTTCTCTCTCAGAGACAAAAGGACCAAACAGAGGAGCTGGATGTGGAAGCTAAACCGGCTACAGATCTCTGTCTCTCATCATGTGTTCTTATTAAAGTGACATCTATAGATGTTTGACCTGGGTTAACTTAAAGGTGACAGCTTGGGCTCTTAGTCACACTGGACACACAAATGCACCACAGCAACCGTTAAAAAAGACAGACGTCCAGACATCTTTATTCAAGGTTTATGACTTTATTGTTATTTTTAGAATGTATTTATTTTTATATTTTTTAATTTAATTTTTATAATTTAATTATCCTTTTTTTTTTTTTTTTTTTTACAGAGAAATTTAAACTCAGAATCCACTTTTTGCTTCTTTGTTCCTGCAATAATCTTGTTGAATTTTGCACATTATACCTCAACTGTTATTTTTTAAAAACAAAACATTGTAACTTGCACACTTTGCTAATGTATATGGTAGATTATATATAGGAGGTTATTCTATAGGGGGTCCTTAAAACATTATTTAATATATCATAAATCCATTTTTACAAAGAATATTTATATATATTTGATATTAACTCAGATGAGGTAAAAAGGCTCTTTTTTTTGTTGACCTGTGTTAACTTAAAGGTGACAGTTTGGGCCCGTAGTCACACTGGAGGCCTGATTTACACACACATGCACCACAGCAACTGTTAGAAATAAGTCCTCACATCTTTAGCCAAGGTTTATTATTATTTTTAAATTTATTTAATTTGATATATTTTTAATTTAATTTTTATAATTTAATTTATTTTCAACATCTTAATTTGAACTCAAGATCCACTTTTTGCTTCTTAGTTCCTGCAATAATCATGCGCATGTTGATTTTTGCACATTTACTACCTCAATTATTATTTTTAAAAACAAACATTGTAACTTGCACACGTTGCTAATGTATATGGTAGGTTATATATAGGAGGTTATTCTATAGGGGGTCCTTAAAACTTTCTTTAAGATATCATAAATCCATTTTTTAAAAGAATATTTATATACACCACCGACACGTCCGGAGAGGCAAAGAAAAGTCAAGTTTTCAGCTCGTTTATCTGCAGGTTTTAAAGCGACGTGCACTTATTTCAGGGTTTCAGTCTCAGAGACAAAAGGACCAAACAGAGGAGCTGGATGTGGAAGCTAAACCGGCTACAGATCTCTGTCTCACTCTCATCATGTGTTCTTATTAACATGTTTGACCTGTGTTAACTTAAAGGTGACGTCCTCAAATGTCTTGTTTTGTCCACAACTCAAAGATATTCAGTTTTCTGTCGTAGAGGAGGAAAGAAACCAGAAAACATTCACATTTAAGAAGCTGGAATCAGAGAATTTAGACTTTTTTTCCTTAAAAAATGACTTAAACTAATTAATCAATTTCCAAAATAGTTGGTGATTAATTTAATAGTTGCATCGTTGAAAAAGTTAATATCATAAATAAAGTAAGATAACAGCTCATTAAGTATAGCTTGACTTTTGAATGTGACTAAAATACATGTTATTTTATTTCAGGATGGCGGAGCCGCGATTTAACAACCCGTATTTCTGGCCGCCGCCTCCCTCCATGCCCGGCCAGGTAAGTCCATTCGTCACGTGTATTTACAGTCACTCTTCCTCCTGTCGTTGTTTCCATGTGTGAACGTCTTCTCAGCCATTCAGCACCAGTCCGTCAGTGGAACAAAGTCTCGTAGATAAAACATAATTAACTCGTACTGTGTGCTGGCCGGTGTTTTCTAACCTGGGATGTGTATTTTGTGGGTGGGTTTTGGATGTGGGGCTTGAATGACTTTCACACACGGTGACTGTTTTCTGTTGAGCATGACCCGTTAACCCTTTCAGCTGGATAACCTGGTGCTCATTAACAAGATTAAGGAGCAGCTGATGGCCGAGAAGATCCGACCCCTGCACCTGCCGCCTACCTCCGCCCCTTCCCAGCAGTCTCTGCTGGTGCCCACCTCGTCCCCGGACGGCGGCGCTCAGCACGTCATGTCGGTGCCGAAGCCCCAGCAGCAGCAGCAGGTGCAGGGCCACCACCCGCAGCCGCAGGGCTCCGGACAGCCGGACATCGCTCTGCACGCTCGCCCGGCGTCCAGCTCTGGACCAGGTACGGTCGGCACTTTGTTGTTTGTAGACCTGCTTGCTAGTTTTTGCTAATATCAACAACTAGCAAGCATTAAAGGTTTGGGTATTGGTATCCGCAACTCAGCGACCAAATATGCAAAAAACATGTCAAATCATACCAAGCGTTTGTTTGTAGACTTATTAAATTCAATAAAGTTGAAGTTAATGAGCTAACTGATATGTGTGGTGCCTTCAAATGAAACTCATGAGCTTGTGTTTACAACATGGGAAGTCGTGTACTCGATATGCTCGGCGCTCAAGTGGTTAAGTTAAGGTAGTAGCAACGGCAATATTAACGTTACTGTCGGCGTCTGGAAGCCACCGAGGCTAACGATTTAGGGAGCGAGCGAGCGGGTAATATAATGCATGGCCTATTGAAGGAGGTTTGGTCACGCACCATCAACGCGTCATATCTTTGGGGTACAACAGATGCGCTGTAAAATCTAGTCTGCACTCGCCGAAATTGAGCCGATCGCAACGCACGACCGCAGCTCCAGTGCACCCGTGTCCGCCCGTGTCCCTGCCTCCTTCAATAGGCCATGACATAATGCAGGAAATGCAAAGGCATAATGACAGAGAAAAAGATGACGCTGTTGGGAATATCAACATTTTCCTCAGACATAATATAAAATTACAACGAAAAACAAACTAAAATCACAATATATTCTCTTATTGCGCACCGAAAAATTAACTTTCACGGCCTCCGACATTTCTGACAACGTCAACAAACACGTGGTGAACTCGGAGCTTTCAGAAACTTTCCACGTACGAGGTTGTGAATACCACGAGAGGGGGGCGTTAATATGGATTCTACTTGTGAACATTTGAAGGCACCAGTATTTTAAAGGTACTGTTTTTCTTTCCTCAAATATTTTGATCTCAGATTTTGCAGTGGTGACGATATTCTCAGACATGGCAGGTACGTCTATATCGAGACACAATTCACTGTTCACTTAATTAAAAAATGCCATCACCTGACAACTTCCTTCCAGATGGAAACATGGACGACAAGTCGGCGGTGAAGGCCAAAGGATTGTGGGAAGACTGGCACATGAGACAGCTCAGCGAGCAACAGAACCGGCTCAACCATCGCTCAGGTACTGCCGTCAGCCGGTCTCCGGGGGGGGGAATAACAACGAGAGCGTCGGCCTCTGGTGTCGTTTAAACCGACAGCAGTGTGATCAGTCAGACTGTTGAGTTGTCTCAGCAGACAGTAAGGGCACAATGGACAGACAATAGCTGGTAAATAAGACACTCAGTGTGCGTTCAGTCAGTATCATTAGTTGGTTGGATTAAAGGTGCAAAACATCAAATAAGACATTTTATTAACCGTCATCCTGCCAACCTGTGTCACATACAAGAACCGCCGACAGAGAAGAATAAACTACTGTAAGAAACAACCATCATAGCATTTCTTCTCAATCATTATTAGTTATGTAATTAAAGGTGATAACATTCTCCCTCTGCCGTTCCATTGCTTTCACTTCACAACAAGTCGTTTGCCGGACACTTACCGCCAATCTCAGCCATTTATCCATTTTTTACACACCAACTGACGACCGAGAGATACCACATGATACCAACGTTGTTTTACTATCGGCTCACAAACCTTGTTAGAAGTGGGAACCAAACGTCAGACACCTTCCACACATATAAACAAAACATTCATTTTGGACCTGCTAAAAATTTTTTAATTTATTAATTCACAAAAGCTCTAAAATATATAAAAAAAAAAATATTCATCCGCGTAACAATGTTATCAATAAGATCTCTAATGTCATCTGAAGGAAAAAAAACATTTTTATTTTAGGAAAGTTACAGTTAATTTGCATATTGTATAAAACTAAAACAGACAGAACACATGAGGAAATGAGGCGTCTGTCTCTTCCCCTATCCCCGCTGACAGTGTGTCATACTTTACATTAGGACCCATGGAAAACATTTTATCTATCTATTTTAATTTCGTAGGCTGCAATTGGGTGCTTTTCACTGGACCCCAATACATTTGTCTTTTTTAAAAAGCACTAAATAAAACAGAAAACAATGATATGAAGTCATCAGGAACCAACTGATTGACAAAGTCATGAAACATGGAAACAATAGAATAAATAAACCTGTAAGGTACGACAAGAAGTAAACGTCTGGAGGACGTCTGGAGGACCCCGTCGGTAGGATGAGCATTAAACCGTTCCCGAGGCTTAAAGCGGGGAGATAAACAGCGAGTGTGTGTTTATTGTGCATCAGAGTGCAGACGACGGTTATATTAGGGAATAATACTGAGAGACACAGTTGTTGGTTTTCAGGCAATTTTAGCGTCAGCTAATTTTAGACTGATGTTGGTGCAAACCAAAACTGTGAAACGTCCAGACACCCCGACACAAAACATGAAACCGAGTTATTGATCTAACACGAGATGAACCGGATTTCTTTCTTAGTTCAGAGCAGACCTGGGTCCGCGGGCCGGAACCGGCCTTCGTGATGGTTCTGCCCGGCCCGGGAGGTCTCAGACAAAACACACAGTTTTACTTACGAAGCTGTAAAGAAAATAGTTTTACTTTGAAACGCTCGTGTATCGTGAGCGTGTTTCTTCCTGTCACACTTTGACAGTAAAATGATGTTTGAAGTAGCGTCACCTGCTGAGGCGCCACGTCTATAATAAGTCACGGACCGCCAAGTGTTTTTTTCGCAGAGGTTGGAAGTAAAGCCGTGTGCTTAGTTTGCAATGATGTGGCTGCATTCAAAGACTACAACTAGAGCCGCCACTTTGAGACAAAACATGCAGAACAATAGAGAAACCTATCTGGAGATGAGAAGGTGAGGACAGCCGAGGGGTCGCTCGCTACGCTACAAAAGCAGGAAGGACTTTTTACTAAGCTGCACACAATGAAAGAAGGAAAGTTAAGTATTGATGTAGAGTTAAATGTTAAATTGTGTTAATGGAAACATTACAACCCAAAACAGTCGGTCCTGTGCGCTTCAAAGACTCCTGCATAAAATGTAATTCCCACCCCGGTTTAGAGAGTATGATTGATAATCTTTTACATAATCCGAGCCTCTCTCTTTGTCTTACAACAGTAGTTTTCACATCTCCAGGTCTGGCTCCTTCATCCCGACCCGACAGCCACGGCACCTCAGAGGCCCTGACCCCCACCACTCCCACCTCCAGCCTCCAGAACCGCCTGGGCGGCGCCCCCTCCGTGAACATCATCTCCGGGCTGGCCAGCGGTCCCGGCATGGACCACATGAAAGTCGGAGGCCTGGCCGGACTGTTGGGCCCCCCGCCCAAGGCCCCCCGCGGGCGGAAGAAGATCAAAGCTGAACACGCGACCGGTCCTCTGCTGGTGGTGCCCTACCCGCTCCTCACCGACCAAGGCTGCGTCACCGTGGCACCCAAAGAGGGCAAAACCTACAGGTGGGGCACAGGAAGCTGGTACTATTGTATTCAATGTTTAACTGGGAGTACATTTCCTGTCAGCGCTAGCCTTGCAAAGCCAATTCACAAATTGAATTGCGGTCAACAAAAGATCAATAAGCATCTGCTTGAGTGAAGTTTGGTTTTCAGTCGGCTGTAGATGATCGAGATGTGTTCCTCCTCTCCGAGACATCAATACGAACCATTCTTTCACTGATCGGATGAATGTTTCAGATCATCTTCGCCTCCTATTATCACCTGGACAAACAAACTTCTTCTTCTATTTTAGTTTATTAGACTTAAAGGGACTGTTTGTAACTTTTTAAGCGGGTCAGGACACATGCGCGCTCGCATATGCGCGTTCGCTTGTAGCTGCTGTCTCTCCTCCTCTGCCTGCTTGCCTTCATTCAGACAGCGCGCGCATTCTCGCTATTCTCGCTCCACCTCTAGACGTGAACGTGCGCTCACTTCACACTGCAGAAGAGTTAGTAGCTCTGAGAATATCTAGTGAATGTTCAGTGGACGTTTGGTCAGAAATAACTGCTGCAGCTCCTCCAGACCAACAGAGGTTTCCCGTGTCTTGTGAAGTGACGGGGCTCTGCAGAAGTTACGTTGTCATCTTGTTACCGACCGGGTGCCGGTGTCTCCCTGCTCTCTCCGGCTGCGGGCGGAGAGAGCAGGGAGACACGCTGCAGAGCCCCGCTACCTCAGCCTTTATTGAGGCAGGAAAAGCCAACACTAGGGTCAGATCTAAATCATGTTCATGGAGAGATCTTGGTCTGGTCAGCTAACATTACTGCCAAGCTGAAATATAGAGTGATATTGTGGTTTTAGCTGACGTGTGTCGCCTCACTGTGTTGAGCGATGCTCGTTCAGGTATATTTAGAGCGAGCAAGCGAAAGCTCGGCGCTGACTTTCGTTGACTTCACGGCCACAGGTGTCGCTGTTAACAAGCATTTCTGAAAGTTACAAATAGTCCCTTTAAACTAAACTATTCAAAAAACTATTCGGTACTGGGGCAGCAATGGTTTAATACTTTAAAACATTAATGGTGTCACACTGTGTCGTCTCTATTCCTAGACTAACCTGACTGAAACATCCTGATCTGATCGTGTTTGTGCATTTTTTCCCGTCCTTTTTTTTTTTTTGTCACCAAGATGCAAAGTGTGCCCGCTCACCTTCTTAACCAAGTCAGAGATGCAGATCCACTCCAAGTCCCACACGGAGGCCAAACCACACAAGTGTCCCCACTGCTCCAAGACGTTCGCCAACGCCTCCTACCTGGCCCAGCACCTGCGCATCCACCTGGGGATCAAGCCCTACCACTGCTCCTACTGCGAGAACTCCTTCCGTCAGCTGTCACACCTGCAGCAGCACACCAGGTCGGTCCGGCTGGGAACACAGTAGCTACTGAGGAGCTAACCGCTAACTCACAGAGATCTGACACACAGATTATTCATATTTACGGCATTTTGGAAATGTGTTTGTCCCTTCACACTTACGGCATGTCATTTGGGGGATTTCCTAGTTAGGTGTTTCTCTTGTTGTGTCCTGGTTGTGACTAAAATATGTGGCGAGAAGTTGGAGCTGTAGAATCGGTTTGATTTTGTTTGCAACACTTCTTCAACTACAGTCATCTCTCTTATCAAAGTGGTTAAAGGTAGGGTTGGTAATGCTGAGAAATCAGCAAGAGTACACTAGGTCTTAAAAATGATCCAACCACAAGACCCAGCTCAGTGTTGACAACTCTTTTCCAATGAAAGTAGCTCGCAGCACCAAAAGTCTCTAAATCGAGCGAGAAAGTCGGCAAGTCAGCAACACTGACGGTTCTTCCCTCCAAAGCCACGCCCCCAAAATGATCATTATGAACGTAAGCAATGATGATGGCTATTGTTAGTGCTCACAGCTGTCAAACTAGCAGCTTGTGGACGGCAATAAGTGCACGCAGGTAGACCGGTAGGCAGGACCAATCATTGGATTCGGGCTGAATGAAATGATTGGACGGGTTTATTATAGTCCTGCGACCGCCACAGATACCAGGTCTTTAAGTTTTCTTGGCTGGACCACAGAGAGCCAGCCCTGTAAAACGCAAAAGCCTGTCGCTGAGTGATGAAGTTATACAATCAGTTGGTCGAATATTGGAGTTTCCTCTTTTAAAATGAAAAGGCGGGAGCAGTCCTTTTATGCAAATGAGCCCGTCCAGCGCGACGCGTCCAGCTCACGAAGCTGTCAAACGAGGCGATCTAGTTCTAAAATGAAACCAGATCCAGCAGTGACGTCATCGCCTGTTTCTCGCTTAAAATGTTTTCAGAAGTAGATTTTGGTTTTAGATCGTTTAGACGGAATAACAGAAAGTTTACGAGCAGGCCGCCACGTTGTTTCCTGTTTGAAACGACGAGCAGAAAACCAGAACACCACCTGATTGAACAATACACCTATCGTTCCATCCGGTGCATTGAATGATAAGGAGCGTCCCCTTGTGTCCTCGCCGGACCTGGTGGACATGTACCGCTGGATTTAACATGATAGACGTGACCTCTGACTGTTAGTGGAACAATTTAGCCACAAATCCACAGACTGACGGAACACGGCCCAGACGTAGACTCGGTTTTGACCGAGTCTTGTTGGTTTATTGATTTGCGGTCGGGACATTACTGACAGTATCAACAAATATTACAAAACATATTATTTGAACAGCGCTACCAACCCTCCCTTTTTAAAAAGATAAAATGTGAGTAATTTTCTTCTTTTGCCTCAGAATCCACACAGGCGATCGGCCGTATAAATGTGCTCACCCCGGATGTGAAAAGGCTTTTACCCAGCTGTCTAACCTCCAGGTCAGTATTGAGGTTTTAATAGTTTTGAATTTTGAATTTGTTTTTATTTCATTATAAATTTTGACCTTTCGATTTCATTTTAGTTTTAGTTAGTTTTCAGAGCGTGTTTGCTAGTTTTAGTTTAGTTTCATGAGTAGAACTGTGGACAAAGTGTTTAATCTTCACTCCTCTTCTGGAAGGTCAAGTCCGTTCAGTTTCTGTTTTTCAGTGTCACAAGATTTGACAGAAGTTTGTCTCCTTTTTTCAGTAGTGATATATTATAGCTAAAAAACTAAAACTGAAATGAATTCATTTTTATTTTTTATTTT